>CATIVE010000429.1:0-17097 GCA_949628195.1 Phasia obesa
GCCTTTTCCGGAAAACCTATAATCTCATCCTAAACAGGAGTTATACCACTTTAAAGAGGAGATCAATACCAACATGTCACATCAAATATGAAGTCATTCGGATCACCCGTTTAGGAGATAACCGGGTTTTCGCGCAACAATTTACAAATCAATAGTTTATTTCAGCTTCTCCGAAAACTCACAGAAACTGACTTTTCCGGAAAACCTATAATCTCAACCTAAACAGGAGTTATACCACTTTAAAGAGGAGATCAATACCAACATTTCACATCAAATATGAAGTCAATATGATAACCCGTTTAGGAGATAACCGGGTTTTCGCGCAACAATTTACAAATCAATAGTTCCTTTCAGCTTCTCCGCAAACCCACAGAAACTGACTTTTCCGGAAAACCTATAATCTCAACATAAACAGGAGTTATACCACTTTAAAGAGGAGATCAATACCAACATTTCACAACAAATATGAAGTCAATCGGATCACCCGTTGAGGAGATAAACGGGTATTCGCGCAACAATTTACAAATCAATAGTTCATTTCAGCTTCTCCGAAAACCCACAGAAACTGACTTTTCCGGAAAACCTATAATCTCAACCTAAACAGGAGTTATACCATTTTAAAAAGAAGATTAATACCAACATTTCACAACAAATATGAAGTCAATCGGATCACTCGTTTAGAAGATAACCGGGTTTTCGCGCAACAATTTACAAATCAATAGTTCATTTCATCTTCTCCGAAAACCCACAGAAACTGACTGTTCCGGAAAACTTATAATCTCAACCTAAACAGGAGTTATACCACTTTAAAGAGGAGATCAATAACAACATTTCACATCAAATATGAAGTCAATCGGATCACCCGTTTAGGAGTTAACCGGGTTTTCGCGCAAAAATTTACAAATCAATAGTTCACTCAGCATCTCCGAAAACCCACAGAAACTGACTTTTACGGAAAACCTATAATCTCAACCTAAACAGGAGTTATACCACTTTAAAGAGGAGATCAATACCAACATTTCACATCAAATATGAAGTCAATCGGATCACCCGTTTAGGAGATAATCGGGTTTTCGCGCAACAATTTACAAATCAATAGTTCATTTCATCTCCGGAAAACCCACAGAAACTGACTTTTCCGGAAAACTTATAATCTCAACCTAAACAGGAGTTGTACCACTTTAAAGAGGAGATCAATACCAACATTTCACAACAAATATGAAGTCAATCAGAATACCCGTTTAGGAGATAACCGGGTTTTCGCGCAACAATTTACAAATCAATAGTTTATTTCAGCTTCTCTCCGAAAACCCAGAGAAACTGACGTTTTCGGAAAACCTATAATCTCAACCTCAACAGGAGTTATACCACTTTAAAGAGGAGATCAATACCAACATTTCACATCAAATATGAAGTCAATCGGATCACCCGTTTAGTAGATAACCGGGTTTTCGCGCAACAATTTTACAAATCAATAGTTCATTTCATCTTCTCCCGAAAACCCACAGAAACTGACTTTTTCGGAAAACTTATAATCTCAACCTAAACAGGAGTTTATACCACTTTAAAGAGGAGATCAATACCAACATTTCACAACAAATATGAAGTCAATCGGAATACCCGTTTAGGAGATAACCGGGTTTTTCGCGCAACAATTTACAAATCAATAGTTTATTTCAGCTTCTCCGAAAACCCAGAGAAACTGACTTTTCCGGAAAACCTATAATCTCAACCTCAACAGGAGTTATACCACTTTAAAGAGGAGATCAATACCAACATTTCACATCAAATATGAAGTCAATAGGATCACCCGTTTAGGAGATAACCGGGTTTTCGCGCAACAATTTACAAATCAATAGTTCCTTTCAGCTTCTCCGAAAACCCACAGAAACTGACTTTTCCGGAAAACCTATAATCTCAACCTAAACAGGAGTTATACCACTTTAAAGAGGAGATCAATACCAACATTTCACAATGAAAACGAAGACAATCGGATCACCCGTTTAGGAGTTAACCGGGTTTTCGCGCAACAATTTACAAATCAATAGTTCACTCAGCATCTCCGAAAACCCACAGAAACTGACTTTTCCGCAAAACCTATAATCTCAACCTAAACAGAAGTTATACCACTTTAAAGAGGAGATCAATACTAACATTTCACAACGAAAACGAAGTCAATCGGATCACCCGTTTAGGAGATAACCGGGTTTTCGCGAAACAATTTACAAATCAATAGTTTATTTCAGCTTCTCCGAAAACCCACAGAAACTGAATTTTCCGGAATACCTATAATCTCAACCTAAACAGGAGTTATACCATTTTAAAAGGGAGATTAATACCAACATTTCACAACAAATATGAAGTCAATCGGATCACCCGTTGAGGAGATAAACGGGTATTCGCGCAACAATTTACAAATCAATAGTTCATTTCAGCTTCTCCGAAAACCCACAGAAACTGACTTTTCCGGAAAACCTATAATCTCAACCTAAACAGGAGTTATACCATTTTAAAAGGGAGATTAATACCAACATTTCACAACAAATATGAAGTCAATCGGATCACCCGTTTAGGAGATAACCGGGTTTTCGCGCAACAATTTACAAATCAATAGTTCACTCAGCATCTCCGAAAACCCACAGAAACTGACTTTTCCGGAAAACCTATAATCTCAACCTAAACAGGAGTTATACCACTTTAAAGAGAAGATCAATACCAACATTTCACATCAAATATGAAGTCAATATGATAACCCGTTTAGGAGATAACCGGGTTTTCGCGCAACAATTTACAAATCAATAGTTCCTTTCAGCTTCTCCGCAAACCCACAGAAACTGACTTTTCCGGAAAACCTATAATCTCAACATAAACAGGAGTTATACCACTTTAAAGAGGAGATCAATACCAACATTTCACAACAAATATGAAGTCAATCGGATCACCCGTTGAGGAGATAAACGGGTATTCGCGCAACAATTTACAAATCAATAGTTCATTTCAGCTTCTCCGAAAACCCACAGAAACTGACTTTTCCGGAAAACCTATAATCTCAACCTAAACAGGAGTTATACCATTTTAAAAAGGAGATTAATACCAACATTTCACAACAAATATGAAGTCAATCGGATCACTCGTTTAGAAGACAACCGGGTTTTCGCGCAACAATTTACAAATCAATAGTTCATTTCATCTTCTCCGAAAACCCACAGAAACTGACTGTTCCGGAAAACTTATAATCTCAACCTAAACAGGAGTTATACCACTTTAAAGAGGAGATCAATAACAACATTTCACATCAAATATGAAGTCAATCGGATCACCCGTTTAGGAGTTAACCGGGTTTTCGCGCAAAAATTTACAAATCAATAGTTCACTCAGCATCTCCGAAAACCCACAGAAACTGACTTTTACGGAAAACCTATAATCTCAACCTAAACAGGAGTTATACCACTTTAAAGAGGAGATCAATACCAACATTTCACATCAAATATGAAGTCAATCGGATCACCCGTTTAGGAGATAATCGGGTTTTCGCGCAACAATTTACAAATCAATAGTTCATTTCATCTTCTCGGAAAACCCACAGAAACTGACTTTTCCGGAAAACTTATAATCTCAACCTAAACAGGAGTTATACCACTTTAAAGAGGAGATCAATACCAACATTTCACAACAAATATGAAGTCAATCAGAATACCCGTTTAGGAGATAACCGGGTTTTCGCGCAACAATTTAATAATCAATAGTTTATTTCAGCTTCTCCGAAAACCCAGAGAAACTGACGTTTTCGGAAAACCTATAATCTCAACCTCAACAGGAGTTATACCACTTTAAAGAGGAGATCAATACCAACATTTCACATCAAATATGAAGTCAATCGGATCACCCGTTTAGTAGATAACCGGGTTTTCGCGCAACAATTTACAAATCAATAGTTCATTTCATCTTCTCCGAAAACCCACAGAAACTGACTTTTTCGGAAAACTTATAATCTCAACCTAAACAGGAGTTATACCACTTTAAAGAGGAGATCAATACCAACATTTCACAACAAATATGAAGTCAATCGGAATACCCATTTAGGAGATAACCGGGTTTTCGCGCAACAATTTACAAATCAATAGTTTATTTCAGCTTCTCCGAAAACCCAGAGAAACTGACTTTTCCGGAAAACCTATAATCTCAACCTCAACAGGAGTTATACCACTTTAAAGAGGAGATCAATACCAACATTTCACATCAAATATGAAGTCAATAGGATCACCCGTTTAGGAGATAACCGGGTTTTCGCGCAACAATTTACAAATCAATAGTTCCTTTCAGCTTCTCCGAAAACCCACAGAAACTGACTTTTCCGGAAAACCTATAATCCCAACCTAAACAGGAGTTATACCACTTTAAAGAGGAGATCAATACCAACATTTCACAATGAAAACGAAGACAATCGGATCACCCGTTTAGGAGTTAACCGGGTTTTCGCGCAACAATTTACAAATCAATAGTTCACTCAGCATCTCCGAAAACCCACAGAAACTGACTTTTCCGCAAAACCTATAATCTCAACCTAAACAGAAGTTATACCACTTTAAAGAGGAGATCAATACTAACATTTCACAACGAAAACGAAGTCAATCGGATCACCCGTTTAGGAGATAACCGGGTTTTCGCGAAACAATTTACAAATCAATAGTTTATTTCAGCTTCTCCGAAAACCCACAGAAACTGAATTTTCCGGAATACCTATAATCTCAACCTAAACAGGAGTTATACCACTTTAAAGAGGAGATCAATACCAACATTTCACAACAAATATGAAGTCAATCGGATCACCCGTTGAGGAGATAAACGGGTATTCGCGCAACAATTTACAAATCAATAGTTCATTTCAGCTTCTCCGAAAACCCACAGAAACTGACTTTTCCGGAAAACCTATAATCTCAACCTAAACAGGAGTTATACCATTTTAAAAGGGAGATTAATACCAACATTTCACAACAAATATGAAGTCAATCGGATCACCCGTTTAGGAGATAACCGGGTTTTCGCGCAACAATTTACAAATCAATAGTTCATTTCATCTTCTCCGAAAACCCACAAAAACTGACTTTTCCGGAAAACTTATAATCTCAACCTAAACAGGAGTTATACCACTTTAAAGAGGAGATCAATACCAACATTTCACATCAAATATGAATTCAATCGGATCACCCGTTTAGGAGATAACCGGGTTTTCGCGCAACAATTTACAAATCAATAGTTTATTTCAGCTTCTCCGAAAACTCACAGAAACTGACTTTTCCGGAAAACATATAATCTCAACCTAAACAGGAGTTATACCACTTTAAAGAGGAGATCAATACCAACATTTCACAATGAAAACGAAGACAATCGGATCACCCGATTAGGAGTTAACCGGGTTTTCGCGCAACAATTTACAAATCAATAGTTCACTCAGTATCTCCGAAAACCCAAAAAAACTGACTTTTCCGCAAAACCTATAATCTCAACCTAAACAGGAGTTATACCACTTTAAAGAGGAGATCAATACCAACATTTCACAAGGAAAATGAAGACAATCGGATCACCCGTTTAGGAGTTTACCGGGTTTTCGCGCAACAATTTACAAATCAATAGTTCACTCAGTATCTCCGAAAACCCACAAAAACTGACTTTTCCGGAAAACTTATAATCTCAACCTAAACAGGATTTATACCACTTTAAAGAGGAGATCAATACCAACATTTCACATCAAATATGAAGTCAATCCGATCACCCGTTTAGGAGATAACCGGGTTTTCGCGCAACAATTTACAAATCAATAGTTTATTTCAGCTTCTCCGAAAACCCAGAGAAACTGACTTTTCCGGAAAACCTATAATCTCAACCTAAACAGGAGTTATACCACTTTAAAGAGGAGATCAATACCAACATGTCACATCAAATACGAAGTCAATCGGATCACCCGTTTAGGAGATAACCGGGTTTTCGCGCAACAATTTACAAATCAATAGTTTATTTCAGCTTCTCCGAAAACTCACAGAAACTGACTTTTCCGGAAAACCTATAATCTCAACCTAAGCAGGAGTTATACCACTTTAAAGAGGTGATCAATACCAACATTTCACATCAAATATGAAGTCAATAGGATCACCCGTTTAGGAGATAACCGGGTTTTCGCGTAACAATTTACAAATCAATAGTTTATTTCAGCTTTTCCGAAAACCCAGAGAAACTGCCTTTTCCGGAAAACCTATAATCTCAACCTAAACAGGAGTTATACCACTTTAAAGAGGAGATCAATACCAACATGTCACATCAAATATGAAGTCATTCGGATCACCCGTTTAGGAGATAACCGGGTTTTCGCGCAACAATTTACAAATCAATAGTTTATTTCAGCTTCTCCGAAAACTCACAGAAACTGACTTTTCCGGAAAACCTATAATCTCAACCTAAACAGGAGTTATACCACTTTAAAGAGGAGATCAATACCAACATTTCACATCAAATATGAAGTCAATATGATAACCCGTTTAGGAGATAACCGGGTTTTCGCGCAACAATTTACAAATCAATAGTTCCTTTCAGCTTCTCCGCAAACCCACAGAAACTGACTTTTCCGGAAAACCTATAATCTCAACATAAACAGGAGTTATACCACTTTAAAGAGGAGATCAATACCAACATTTCACAACAAATATGAAGTCAATCGGATCACCCGTTGAGGAGATAAACGGGTATTCGCGCAACAATTTACAAATCAATAGTTCATTTCAGCTTCTCCGAAAACCCACAGAAACTGACTTTTCCGGAAAACCTATAATCTCAACCTAAACAGGAGTTATACCATTTTAAAAACGAGATTAATACCAACATTTCACAACAAATATGAAGTCAATCGGATCACTCGTTTAGGAGATAACCGGGTTTTCGCGCAACAATTTACAAATCAATAGTTCATTTCATCTTCTCCGAAAACCCACAGAAACTGACTGTTCCGGAAAACTTATAATCTCAACCTAAACAGGAGTTATACCACTTTAAAGAGGAGATCAATACCAACATTTCATATCAAATATGAAGTCAATCGGATCACCCGTTTAGGAGATAACCGGGTTTTTGCGCAACAATTTACAAATCAATAGTTTATTTCAGCTTCTCCGAAAACCCAGAGAAACTGACTTTTCCGGAAAACCTATAATCTCAACCTAAACAGAAGATATACCACTTTAAAGAGGAGATCAATACCAACATGTCACATCAAATATGAAGTCAATCGGATCACCCGTTTAGGAGATACCCGGGTTTTCGCGCAACAATTTACAAATCAATAGTTCATTTCAGTTTCTCCGAAAACCCACAGAAACTGACTTTTCCGGAAAACCTATAATCTCAACCTAAACAGGAGTTATACCACTTTAAAGGGGAGATCAATACCAACATTTCACAACAAATATGAAGTCAATCGGATCACCTGTTGAGGAGATAAACGGGTATTCGCGCAACAATTTACAAATCAATAGTTAATTTCAGCTTCTCCGAAAACCCACAGAAACTGACTTTTCCGGAAAACCTATAATCTCAACCTAACCATGAGTTATACCATTTTAAAAAGGAGATCAATACCAACATTTCACAACAAATATGAAGTCAATCGGATCACCCGTTTAGGAGATAACCGGGTTTTCGCGCAACAATTTACAAATCAATAGTTCATTTCATCTTCTCCGAAAACCCACAGAAACTGACTTTTCCGGAAAACTTATAATCTCAACCTAAACAGGAGTTATATCTCTTTAAAGAGGAGATCAATACCAACATTTCACAACAAATATGAAGTCAATCGGAATACCCGTTTAGGAGATAACCGGGTTTTCGCGCAACAATTTAGAAATCAGTAGTTTATTTCAGCTTCTCCGAAAACCCACAGAAACTGACTTTTCCTTAAAACCTATAATCTCAACCTAAACAGGAGTTATACCACTTTAAAGAGAAGATCAATACCAATATTTCACATCAAATATGAAGTCAATCGGATCACCCGTTTAGGAGATAACCGGGTTTTCGCGCAACAATTTACAAATCAATAGTTTATTTCAGCTTCTCTGTAATGAACGGTTTTGCACAAAATTTTTTTTTCTACTTTTGTTTTTTTTCAATATTTTTTAATTGAACCACCTTATTTTCAAGTAAAGATTTCTCTGTATGTAGCATTACATTTTGCAAAAAGTCAGACTGAAAAGATGAAAACAACAACAACTAATTGTATATGTTCTCTAAATATAATTATTACCATCTTCAGCAACATATGTCTAGCAACATTGGTAGAGAAACCTGAAAACAAGAGCTTTATGTATAAGAACACATTATTAAAAAGACTTTACGTTGTAATATTACTCGATCAGCATTTAATTATATATTTAAATCTCATTTTGGTTTAACTTATATTATTTCACTTTTGTTTACATGTTTGGCTGGTTTTTATGTTATTAAATTAGAAATTTGTGCAAATAAAAGAAATGGAAAAAAAGAAATAATATTATCACATGATATGTTTTGGCTTGTTAATATTACGATCATGTTAGTTCTTTTTAATTGATGTCATTGCCAAACTAACGAAATGTGTTCGATATTGGCATGGTTCTTTGATGTCATTTTCATAAACTTCAAACAAATTATACGTGGTTGTCATTATACGCTTATTCTACGAACTTTCGTGATACATAAAATTTTTAAACTCTGCCATTTTAAATTTGGTTCCCTACAAAGAAGTTTGCGATAAACCAAAGTCGGAACGTATATTTCTTAATCTGTGACAAACAATATAACATCCTAAAATAAACCAAACTTTATTCTTATCGAAAAAAAAAGAGTAAAGCCAAAATTAATTAAATCTATTAAAGTGTTAAAAATTTTGGAGATTTTAAGGCGTAATCCATCACCACGTGATCGCTTGTCGTCACATGAAATTTTATTCTGTTGCGTCTTCTAGCAAAGGTAATTAATTGGTTTTATATAGTATTATATATTTTATTCAGACATCTTTGTTCTAGTACAGGTCTTAAGCTTGATCCGCAGAATCTCCAAAATTTTACCTTTTGTTAAGATACGACACCTAACCTAAAAAAAAAACATCTTCAGCAATCTTTCTGATTATCTAAAAACCTCGTGGATCATTGGTAATAGAGTTTCAAAAGCACACTACCACATGGTATAGATTTTCAACATTTCAATAAATAATAGACAACGTAAATTTATAATCCAATCCCGTGGTATAAAAGAATGTAAATTTATTTAAAATCTCATTGTTTCTAAAAATTCCTGCTGAATTATCATAAATTGTTACAACCCTTTGAGAAACATGTAAAAAAAAAAAATATAGTATTGATTGGAGATTCCCTTATGATTAAACTCAATTAAAACGGGATAATGTAGGGGATCATTTTATTAAGATTTTTGTCTTCTTTTCCATTTAATGTATGCTTTTTTTTCATATTGTTTAATGATCATTAAATTTAGTTAATAAATAAGCATTGTTTTAATTTCTTTTGTTCTTTTCTTATACCTTAATCTAATTTTGTTAACATACTCCCTCATTCTTTAAAATAACATTTTACTCAATTATTTCTAAGTACGAGCATCATATGTGAGTTAATTGAAATTGATGTAACCTATATAAACAATTTTGATGTAATTGTACACAAGTTTTTACAGCAACATAAATCACAACATAAATCTCAACATACATCATACATATACAACATGTTTGTCGAGCTCTGGAAGGCCTTCAAGATCTTCGAATAACTACATGTTGGGTAAGTCATTTTTTTTATAAATACCCCTAATATTACGTTTCTAAAATTATAAAGTAAAGAAATAGATATAAATATGTATGGATGTAAAGCAGAGCTTAAAATATAATAAAAAAAAAAAAAACAACAATGTTGAGGAGATTAATCATAACCAAAGAGTTTATGTTAAAAACTTCTCATTCAAAAGAGTTTTGGTTTTTTTTGTAAATTGTTTTTTTTTCTATTTGCTTGTGCAATACACATCCATATCTATCGATCAATATCTTCAGATTCTCTACATAAATTTGTTCAAATGATTACATCAAAAAGTGTTTTTTCTTTATTTTAAGCTTAATATTCTTTTTTTTTACGTATTCCATGTTTTTTTTTATTATTTAACCCTAGTATAACCATTTATAACGTCTTAACAGTAGTAATAATTTATTTCATGAACTCTTTACTTTTGTTTGAAATTTTAAAATTAAATATGTATATTAATAAATGAAGAATTATTGAATTGATATAATGTCTAGCTAAAATTTATTATTTTGTGTTTTCTAGGGTTGATAATCGTTTAGGTGTAGTGTTTGTATGGGGTTCTAAAAGCAACGCCCTTAATCTTTAGAACATTGGTATTGGGAGGGTTATGAGACATGCTCTTAAAAACTATCTAATAGAGCGTTTCTTTGGTATAGTGGCCAAATAGATTTTTTTTAATGTTTTCTCATGTAACATGGACTATAAACGGGCTTACCTTTTTTTTTGTATTTTATAGTCTTTTCTGGTCCATTTAGTATCTGCCGTATGTTTATCTATTTACAAAAACTAGGGAGTCTACAACAAATATATCTGTACCCTAACAGGATTTGTTTCAAGAGAGGACCGAACCCCCCTGCCCGACTGTTAGCTAGCATATAAATGGCTCCCGCAGTCCTACTCTTGAAAATTTCTTAAATTGAAGAATTTATTCTTTATTTTAATAACTTAAAGTATTTTGCTTTGGGGTTCATTACAGATTAATAAAAATGGCGCCCAACGTGGGGCTCGAAAGTAGAACAACACATAGTTTGCTTTCGGTTCCAATTTCAGTTTTTATTATTAATTTTTAGATTTCATTTCAATGCGTTTTTAGAAACAATATCTAGGAAGCTTGGATCTTGGAGCAAATAACATATATTACTTGTTTGGACTTTCATTAACTTGCATCAAAGCGAGTTACATGACCAACAATTCCATTATATGATTTTTTTGTACCAAATCGTGCAGTTTGTTATTTATTTGTTCTAAAAGACGTTAGATATTTGTTTGGAATTGTTTATAACTCTTTCATACTTAGATACCAGCCTTAAAGGAGTAATAGGAACACAGAAATTTTGCAGTAGCGAAAATCTGTCCATTATTTGTTTAAGTTATATAAAAAACACTAAGATATACATGTATAGAAGCATGGTGTGTAGAGGGATGTTTTAAACATATCGGAACAACAATCTCAATAGAATAGTTTCTTGTTCTTCTATTTCGTCTATATAACTATACCTAATTACAACACCTAACTCGTAGATTATCACCCTTAAAGAAAACACATACCAATGATAGTTACTTTAGTTACTAATTAAAGTATATTTTTTTTTTTTTTGTTGTAACATACCTATATGTATGTCTGCATTAGCCATCATTACAATTAATTTTTTTTCTTCTTTCAAATTTAATCGCAACCTTCCATTAAAACATTTGTTTAAATCTACTATATGTAAGCTTCGTGTTTTTTAAATTTTCGGTTAAGTTTGTTTTCATATGATTTTTTTTTTCTCAGCCTTTTCAATTTATTTTCTTAAAAAAAAAAAGAAAAAAAAATATTCTATATAGATATCAATTTGTAAGCCCTGAACAAGGTAAATTCGGTTAACAAAAATCTTAATTTTTCAATTTGAATTTTTACTTTCAATTATTTTTATTCAGTTTTCTTAAATTAAACTTTTAATTCTTATAATTCAGCTCAATTCCGATGAATAAGAATAATTTCAAAATATTATGTAACTACATATTTTTCTCTCAATATTCAAGCTTATAAATACATATGTACATATTTGTGTATATGTACGTAGATAAAAATTATTCGTTAGAATCAACAAAAAAAAAAAAAAATATATATATATATATTTTTCAATCTTAATTTTTATTGTAAAAGTATTACCGAAATTTTCAAGTTATTTTATATTTCCTCACAAAAGGAAAACATTGTTCGTAACAGATTTTTCTTCCACAAATAATAAATAAAGTCACACAAATAATCTTTTGGGTAGTAAAAATGTCACTGTTAAGAACACCTCCCAATGAAGCTTCCGCTTCAGCCTCAGTATTACCTTTACAATCAGCTTCCGTATTGCCTTCTGCTACAAAAATTTTGGTTACTACACCAATTCAGGAAACTTTGTGTCAGATCTGTAAGAGTAGCATGACCGAAAATCAGGAATGTTCAAATATTACTAATTGTAACCATTCATTTCACGGATTGTGTATAGAAAACTATATATGCAAGACTGCAGAATGTCCCATTTGCAAGTGTCCATGTGAATTAGTAGATCTTAAAAAAATAACTTTCAAGAGCAGACAAAACCCAATGATTAAACCGCTTGCGAAAAATAGAGGTCGTGGTGCAATAGCCAAGCAGTACAATACCCGCAGTCAAGTAAGAAATTTATTTCCAGATCCTCAGCGTTCATTTCTCGACATCGGTAATGCGAATAATGATGCCGAAGAGGTTTCTATATCAGTGCAAGTACCGCATCAAAACCATGGGAATTTACCAAATCAAAATAATCATTCGGCTTCAAGATATAATAGAAACGCAGGATTTACAGTAGATTATGAGCACTTGAATAGGATGATAGAGACAAATATTACACGGTTACTAGCAAATTTAAATATAGTTCCAAACCCTAACAATCAGCCTCCAAATGTGCGAAATAATAACCATTACCACGAAAATCAAAATAACAATAACTTCTTTAATAATTCAAATCGTAGTACGGCACCATCCGCTTCTTATTCAAATAGTCCTAATTATAATGTGGAAAAAATTACTGCTATAATCTCCAGCTGGAATATTAGGTTTGATGGATCTGCATCAAGTCTCAATATTGAAGAATTTCTTTATCGAATTCGCTCATTGACTTTAGATAACTTTAATGGCGATTTTAGTCACATCGTTAAAAACTTAAATATTCTACTAAGTGGAAAAGCGAAAGACTGGTATTGGCGATACAGAAAACAAGTAGAATCTTTTAATTGGGAAGAATTTTGTGAGGCAATCAAGTGCCAATATCGTGATTTCAAATCTTCCTTTGACATTAGAGAAGAAATTAGAAACAGAAAACAAAAACCTGGGGAAACATTTGACATATTTTTTGATTCTATTTCTTCCATTATGGATCGTTTACCATCTTCTATGTCCGAAATGGAGTTAATCGAAATTCTGACTAGGAATCTAAGACCAGAAATCCGGCAAGATTTGTTATATGTACCAGTACATTCAATTTCTCACTTACGGAAATTGGTACAAATGAGAGAATCGTTTCTCAATGACGAACATGTCCGTAGAAATTTGGCTTACCGCCCTCAAAATCATTTAGTTCCTCGAAGGCAAATTTCAGAAATAAATTTATTAGCAGCAGACAGTGATTTGAATAACAAGAACACATCCGGGCATGAGATTGATGCCATTCAAATTCAGGACAGAATTGTTCGGTGCTGGAATTGTGATGAGCTAGATCACTTTTGGGACGATTGCCTTAAGCCTCGTAATATCTTTTGTTACGGTTGTGGAGCTAAAAATACTTACAAACCCCAATGTCCAAAATGTTCTTCTAAAAGAATAAGTACCTCAAAAAACTGGAAACAGATAGAAACAATGAAGATAAACAATTAATAATTTCAAAAACCATTAACCAAAATAATGGAAATCAAAATATTTTTCACGATTCTGACCACAATATAAAACCCACAAAAATTTTAACTTCTGATACCAGGAATACAAATAATTTTCACAAACTTCTTTATCCAATTTCACCTTACCACGAAAAATGGCAAAATTATATTGAAAAGCGTAACAAAATTTTTAATACAAATACCGTTTCTATGATTACTATACAAAATCCTAAAAGATCCACTTTAAGAATGCGAAAGTTTTATAAAACTCGTAAAATGTGCAAAAAATTTCTAGTTTCGGCTATATTAAGTAATTCCACTGATAAGCGTTTCTATGCAAAAGTATCATTTTTAAATTTTGAAGAGTACGGACTTCTAGATACAGGCGCGAATATATCATGTATTGGGGGAGAATTGGCAAAACAAAACTTTTCAGATTATAAAAATTTTCGAAAATGTCGTTCTGAAGTCAAGACAGCCGATGGTCAGCCACAACTTGTTACTGGTTGGATTTCTGTTGAAATTTATTTCAAAAATAAGAAATGCAATATCAATCTTTTTATTATCCCATCAATTAATCAAAGATTAATCCTTGGTATTGACTTTTGGAATGAATTCAATTTGATTCCGAACATAGTGGAGTCAGTAGATATTATAGATAAGTCATTTGCAAAACATTTGTCTGAAGTTAATTCCGAAAAAGCCATCATATCGGATATTAATTCAAATGAACCCGAATTTCCTTTAACTCATGGGCAACGAGAACAATTAGATGCTATAATAAAGTTATTTCCAAATTTTGAAAATAAAGGGTTAGGGAGAACTGACCTAATAAAACATGAGATCGACGTTGGAGATTCTAAGCCAATTAAGCAAAGGTTTTATCCAGTTTCTCCAGCAGTGGAGAAATTGATATTTGCTGAAATAGATAGGATGTTGAAACTGGGGGTAATCGAGCCTTCCCAGTCTCCTTGGAGTTCTCCAATGAGGCTTGTCATCAAGCCTAATAAAGTCCGTCTTTGTCTCGATGCAAGAAAACTTAATGCAGTCACTAAAAAAGATGCTTATCCGCTGCCATCAATAGAGGGAATTTTTGCTAGACTTCCAAGGGCCAATATTATAACAAAATTGGATTTAAAGGATGCTTATTGGCAAATAGGCCTTGCCGATAGTGCCAAACCACTAACAGCATTTACTATACCAGGTAGACCCCTCTATCAATTTGTCGTTATGCCATTCGGGCTTTGTAACGCCCCACAAACTATGTGTCGCCTTATCGATGAAATCATCCCTGCTGAACTGCGTAACTCGGTTTTTGGTTACCTAGATGACCTCATTATCGTCTCTGAAGACTTCGAAAGTCACCTTTCATTACTAGTAAAAGTTGCTGAGCAGTTCAGGAAAGCCAGCCTTACTTTGAAAATTGCGAAAAGCAAGTTTTGCGTAACTAGGGTCCAGTACCTTGGTTACGTGATAGGCAATGGTGGTATTACCACTGATCCGCAAAAAGTCAGTGCTATCGTTAACTGGCCAGTACCTAAAACCATTAGACAGGTTAGAGGTTTTATAGGGATTGCAGGATGGTACAGAAGATTCATCGAAAATTTTTCTAGTGTAGTCAGTCCCATCACTGATGTAGTATCGACAAAAAAAAAGTTTTGTTGGACCACAGAAGCACAAGAATCGTTTGAAACAGTAAAAAAATTACTAACAACCGCCCCGGTATTAGTAAACCCCGACTTCTCAAAAAAGTTCTATGTCCACTGTGATGCCAGTGATTGTGGCATTGCACAGTGGTCAAATCCGGCCATAAATACATAACTTCTATATTTATTTAAGTAATTTATTTAATTAATTAAGGGTCATATCGATGAACGTTTTGTAAAGATTCTATTAGTTGTTTTTGAGATATCTTTTTCCGTCACAAACCTCTTATTTTTGACTGTAAGCGTTTTTAATTCTTAAATTAATATATACATTTTCTTCAAACTTACTTAATTTTAAAACATACCTAATGGAAAATTAAACACATTTGATTGGTTTATTCAAAATTTTATTTTTTTATACATACACAAATTTAATGTTTTATAATTAAATTAATAAATAAGTTCTAAGGCTTCATCCGTCATGTCTTGTTCTTTCTTATCACTTTTTATTCTTATTGTACTAATCAATGGATCAGAGGATATTAAAAGGTAATGAATGACGTCTTCATTGTTCAGGGTTCTAGAAAATCCTCTGCTGTGATTCTTCCTGGCCGATTTAAAAATTTTGTTGGATGCTTCCTGAGCCTCCTCTGATAATGTGCCTATTGGTATTCCAATATATTGAATTATTTCAGCACCATGAATGAGGACTTTATGTACAGTCGGCGGCATATTGTACCATCCATAAAGGCACACAAATAGTTCTGCTGTTTTATAACAAAATATTTTAAATTTATTAATGATGATTTCATAGCCTGAAGCTAAAACTTGGAGAATAATTGCAAAGTTTTTAATTAAACGCGGGTCAATGTTTAATATTTCAGCAACTATATTATAATTTTTGAAGAATTTCCGAGCAATATTACCATTATTTGAATTTGCTGAATCTGGTCTTACGACGTCAACACATATTCCGAGTCTTGATCTCATTTCATTCTGAATTTGTTTCTTTCTGTTTTGTTTTTTGGTCTTGTTATCTTTGGAAGCAAACGATTTCTTAAAATCCATATTATACGCTATATGGAGAAGACACTCCATAAATCTTATCCAGCAATGCAGAGTGCTTAAGCCGAATTTGTAATTGGTTTCAATGGGTTTTAGTGATTTAACATATGTTAGTTTATTCATATTGTTAGGGTTTGCATTGCATATATTGCAGGATCTGGTTGACAATCTTCACATTCCAAGTAATTAAAATTTAATTTTAACCACATTGATTCCCGATTTTCAAATATATTCCTAGTTCTTTTGCACAAACCCCATTTTTTTTGACCGGTACTAATTAAACCTTTAATTTTACTTTTTATTTCGTCTTTTTTAAACATTTTTTTTGATCGCTCCTCTATGTGTTTCAGCATTATTAACAAAATTTCATCCCATTTTTTATTTTGGTGAAGTTGAAATATTTCAAAAAGTTCACCATTTGTAATAGCTGGAGTCACTAAAAAAGCTCTGGTTAATAGGAAGGCACGCAATGGCGGCTAAAATTTATAATACTTACTCTTGATACTATACACTAGCAAATGTTATTTACACTTAACCTCTACTAACCCCTTCTAATTAGTTCTTGTCTTTCAAAAATTGCTTTTGTATACCTTTTATTTATTTTTTAACTTATTCGCAATCACTTCACTTATCAACAAAAATAACGCGCACAAAATTGCATTAACCAC
>CATIVE010000430.1:0-40008 GCA_949628195.1 Phasia obesa
AAGTAATTAGTGCCTGATAATTCTGTGGTTTATTTGTTAACTATAATGATGTTTTTATATTTTATGTAAATAGACGAATCCCTTGATAAAGTGAACATACAATTCACGAAACGTCGGGAAAAAATGTAATAAAAATTCTGCATTTTTATTAACAAAAAAGAGTTAGGCCTTATTAGCTTAAAGATAATAATCAACACAATCTGCAAGTGGTTATCGTAAACCACCTTCGTGCGTACCATATTTGAAAGCTCGTCCCTTATGCATTAACAACTACCAAATTGTCCTTAAATACAATGCTATAACTTTTACTTTACACACACTTTCTTATTTCGTTTTTATATTTCACATTTTGTCTAATTTCTAAAACTCTGCTCTTGCATGCAAGATTTATAAAGTTTTTTATCTATGCAAATGGCTTAAAATATATGTGAATTGATTAACTTTCGGCTTTTGCAATAAAAAACAGAAAATATAGAGAACTTAGGAAAATTGACTGCATAATTTCTCACATCATCATGTTGCATTCTAAGTTCTTTCTTAATTGTTTACTTTATTTACATTGCAAAGAAACTTCACGTCAAATTATTTAAAGTTTTTTAAATCTTTTAGAAAAACTTGCCTTAAATTGTTTGTTTAAATTTTAATGATAACTGACAGAGACAATCTTGTTTTCTATTTTTAATATGGCTAATTGTTAAGTAAGAGTCATAAGCAATCCTGAACATTTGCATTCAGTGAGAGCTTGAAAATAAATTAAATCACAGTAATAAAAAAAATGCCTGAGATCAAATCATATTTCCACTAAAAAATCCATCTAATTTTGTCGCAAAGCCTTTAGTTGGAATATGATTTTGTAATTTTTTTTTTACTTCTCGCAAAATCCAGTTTACTACCAGGGTTGTCAGATATGGCGATTTCTCGCCAAACGTGGCGATTTTCAATCTTATTTGGCGATAAAATTTTCGATTTGACGACATGGCGATTTTTTAAATTAGAGACTGAATTAGGGAATATCAAAATGGATCATAAAGAAATTAAAGTTTTAAAAGTACAATATGATTCTACTTCTAGAAACCGGAAACTATCAAAACATAAGTTTATTAAGAGTTCACGAACATATTTCATTTTCAAATTTAAACATATCTAAAGATGATTTTATTCATTTATTATTTTATTTATTATTAAGTTTACAAAATCCTTCGATTTTAAATGTTGCAATTCCTTATCACAAATAAATTTCTTGTTTTCAACATTTTTTATAAATATTTATATACTTTTGGATACTTATCAACCATAATAGAAAATATTAATTTTTATTTTAGAAAGATTATAAAAAATATCATATTCCATATAATTATGTACAAGGTCATGTAGTTTCGTACTTGAAGTGTTGGAAATTCCAATGAATTTTTTATACTTATTTTTTTTACTTACAAAGGAAGTTTTGAAGGAATATTTTTTACAAATTAGGTGATTAATTTTAAAGGATTGGATTTTGTTGTTGTTCGTATATAATGCTTATTGCTGGATAGAAAGATCGATTTTACTAATGATTTCCACCAAAACTCTACTGTAAAACACGTGCTGTAAAGTTTATGAATTGAAATAGGGCATGTTGCATACATTCTTGGTAGTAATGTTGAATAAATGTAATTCCTCTAAAACTTGTTCTAAATAAGAACACGGTGACATACACCCTAAGGATGAGTATGTTTAGGTCTCCATTTATTATAACCACTATTTTTTATTGTTTCAAGTACAAAATTTTACCTTTTTCGTGTTCACTACTCATTAAAAACAAAATATTTTTATATTTTGGCGACTTTTTATCTATTTTTGGGTAATTTTAGCTATTTCGATTAAATTTCTATTTTGTGATTTATTAAAAATATTTGCAAAATTTAAGAATATTGGTTATTTTATAGGCAAATTTTAACAAAAAACTGTTTTGGAGATTTTTCACATCGATTTTGGCGAAATAGGTGAAAATCAATCTGACAACCCTGTTTACTACTGTTAAGATTTAATTTTTTAAAGTTCAATTAAGCTTTTTAAGTGCTTTTTATAAAAGGCATCTTAAAACATGGCTAAATGCTGTTAAAGTTTTTAAAATGTATGCTTTATAAATAGTATGAGCGGATAACAACAACTTTAGATTACTTTCATATGTACACAGTTCTGAAAGTTATTTTAAAGATAAAGCAGGTATTAAGCAATACGTTTCTTGAATAGCTTTAAAATTATGATTTTTGAGATATGGCTCAGTTGCATTCAAATAGTGATGTTTTCATGAATGTCTTTATAGGATTTTTTTAATTTGTTAACGATTATATTTTGTAAACTGAATCAAAATATTTTGGAAATAACCTAGTCATTTATAAACGGCTGGGCTGAGCATAACAGAGGAGTATCTGAACTTAAGTTTTAAAGATGGGTACCATACAACCTCCAGGGGTGGCGCCATGTGGTCTCAAAGTTGGGAACCTCGCACCCGAAATTTGTTTACAGCTTTTACAGATAAAAGCATGATAAATATGGAATACTCATATTTAAAAGCACATAGTTTTGAACGTAGAAATGATATTGAGGTGAATCTTTTTTTGTTTGGATCATGTCATGGATCAATAGGCCCAGCCGTTTATAAATGATTAGGTTATTTCAAAAATATTTTGATTCTGCCCCACTGTGCAACGGAGGATTATTCAATCCCATTCCAAATAGTTCAGTCTACATGTTTAACCATAGGTATAATGTTTTTTATTTGCACTGAGTTTACAAATTATTAAAATTTCGTAACATAAAGAATAATTTTTATACCCTTCACCACAGGTGGAAAGGGTATATAAAAGTTTGTCATTCCGTGTGTAATTTCTACAATATTCATTTCCGACCACATAAAGTATATATATTCTTGATCCTTATACATAGAGAAGTTGATTAAGCGATGTCTGTCTGTCCGTCTGTCCATTCAGCAACATCGGATCATTCCTTTGGATGCTACGGGCCAAAAACCACGCCCACCTATATTTTTTTATGTTTTTTTTAATTTTTTTCGGCTTTAATGATTCTGTTTTGCCTTTTTTTGTCAAATAAATATTAGACTGCGACAGGTAGATCGCAAGGAGTGCATACAGATCTCGGGGGATCAATAACCCCCTGCGAGGGGCGATTTTTGTTTGTTTTTAGATTAGTAGGGTTCTTCTGCTTTGATTTGTATTAGAGACCTTAATAGAAAGCAATACGCATAGAGGCCAATGGACCCACAGGGTACCCACTGACAAATAGGAGCAGTTAAAAGGACCCCATGTGTCAATATGAGGAAATTTTTTTTTTGTAAGGATTTTTTTTTTTTTGCTTTAGTCTGACCATTCTAACTCAATATAGATTGGAGAAAGGTCCAAAATTTAACAAAAAAAAAATCCAATAAAATTAAATTAAATTTAAAAAAAAAAAATATATATATATATATGCGTATGTATATATTTTTACATAAATATATATATACATATAGATACATTTCTGTATAAATAAAATCACCGTGGTGAAGGGTATAAAAGATTCGGCACGGCCAAATATAGCACTCTAACTTGTTTTATATTATCGTTCAATGTATTTAAGTAATATCTGAGAAAAATCATTTGATACAACGGGTACCGCAATAATTTGCAAACCACGTAAAATAACTTAACTATGTACATACATACTGTACGCAAAATCCGTATTAGTACACCTTTAGTTTTTGCAAAAACGACTACCATGTAATAAAATTAATAACTAAAAACACTTTTTTTGAACAATTTTGAGCAAAAGTTTTTATTGAACAAAACAAACGAACAAAAAAAATTTAATTCAATATTTTGTCGGAATTCTCTATTTTTAAAAACAATATTCAAATTATTTGATTTTTTTTTTATTTTAATTTTTATTATCTATATTTCGCTACACCATTGGGTAGCATCGTTAGGAAAGAATTGAATCAAAATATTATAAAAATAAATTAGTGCGAGTTAGACTCACACACGTAGGGTTCCGTACTATGTGTAGTACAACTTTAAAAATTCAAGTTGTTAATTTTTTCATTTCTTATGAGTCACCCTTTAATTTTAAAATTAAAGTCATAATTTCATCACTGTTGGAACATCCTTTAAATTTTAGCAATTTTTGTTATAGCGGCCATGGTAATACACTATCTATAAAAATATACATGCGCCTACCTATTGCGGTTCAATAAGTAATTGTTACAGCGGCCGAAGTACAACATCTACTGTAAACATTTAAAGAGTCTACCTATTACGGTTAAAAAAATAAGGCTATTTACGTACAAATCATGTCTCTGTCGGAACACCCTTTAATTTTGTTTTTTGCTATGGCGGCCATGGCAATTCCCTTTCTATGAATATATCAAGAGTCTACCTATTACTATTAAAAAAATAAGTTACTATTGGTGAAAAACATGTCACTGTGCGAACACCCTTTAATTAGTAATTGCAATAACGGCTATGCCAACACATCTTCTATACAAATTGGAAGATTCTATTTATTACGGTTCAAAAAATATGTCGTTATACATGCAAAAGACGTCAAATTTTTTTGTTTTTATAGGGTTCATAGTAATACACCATTTTTGAAAATTTCAAGAGTCTATCTATTATGGCTAAAAAATTAGTCATTGTTTGTGCAAATCACGTCCCCGTCGGCACACTCTTTAATTTTTACTTTTAGTGGCCATAGTAATAAACCTCCTATAAAAACTTCAAGAGTCTACCTATTATCGTTCAAAACTTAGGCCATATACATACATGCAAATCACGTCACTATCGGAACACCCTTTAATAATTTAGGTTTAATATTGTATAATTGCTTATAACGCGAACATAGATTATATTACTGTCTGCAAATTTTAAGTGGTTGCATCCTATAGCTCACTAAATAAAGACATAAAGGCAAATAACACGTCACTTTAGGAACACCCTATAAGTTTTAGTATTTGTTGATATACTGGCTGCAGTTACACACATTCTGTGAAAATTTCAAGTGTCTACCTATTATGGTTCAAAACTTAGGCCGTATACATGTAAATCAAATCAATATCGGAACACCCTTTAATTTTTAAGTTTATTTTTTAGACTTGTTTATATAGCGTACTAAGTTTTAATTACTGTTTGTAAATTTTAAGTGTATCCCACCTACAGTTCACGAATTAGGCACATATTCGTGAATAACACCTCTCTATCGGAACACCCTATAAGTTTCAGTATTTTTTGCTATAGCGGCAACAGCTATACATCATCTGTAAAAATTTCAAGAGTCTACCTATTTCGGTTCCAGAGATAAAAGGCGCTGACAGACGAACAGACATTGTAGCGAAAACAATAGGGTTACGTTTGTACACTTTGTGTACGGAACCCTAAAAACGTCAAAAACTACAGTAATTATTCAAAATTCATATTCGTACACAAATTTGTATGAAAAATAATTTTAAAACTAATTTTAATGTTTAGTTAGATAACTTTACCTTAAATAAGCTAGGGAATATGCAATTTAAAATAGTTGCGTAAGTTAATTTATTTTTAAAACGATTTACGATATTAAGGATATAGTGTATTTTCTAAGGGTGTACGAATTTGGGTTTTGCATATAGGTGTCTTTCCATTTTTAATGTGACATTAAATGAGCAAGCAATATGTGAGTTTTAAAATTTTTCCTAGAACATACATAATGTATTCAAGCTTTAAAATATATTTCCAATAACCTTTTGGCATTGTGTGCCAAAATTAAAGCACCATTTGTTTTCATCTTTGGCAACCAAAAGTATACTTGCACAAAGCTATAGCAAAATATTAAATAGTGCAGCAAAAATTTTTTTTCTGGATGTTCTTATATGGAATATCTCTACTGTTATTTCTAAAATGTTTTTTACAAAAATTATTGACACCTAGCAATAGGTTTAAGGATTGCTAATGTCTATACTTATTCTTATTTATTGAACCCTTTTAAACGCAACCGATTGTAAACCTGTGACCAGAGTACGATAAAAAAAATTACCGAAACGTGTGCTTTCGTTTTGTTTTTTGCTGTAAAACAAAAATAAAACCTCAAAAATCAGACCCATTGTGGCATTAATTTTGTAGTTTGTAGTCTGAAATACAAAAAAGATTTTAACTAAAAGGTAGAAAAGAACAAAGTTTGTACTTATTTAGACAACAAAACTAAAAAGAAGAAAAACAAAATAAGCAGCATTATTTAAGCAAAACTTGTATTCTTTTAAGAACTAAAAATGTTAATAATAAACAAAATTGGCATCCTAAAATGGAATGAAATCACTCAAACAAATACTTTTCTGCTTTTGTTTTATTCGCAATTGTATGAGTGTAATCATATCTTAAAGCAAGCAGATGAGTGAAAATCCAATTGTTTTATTTGGGCTCTTGGTTATTCAAAAAGAATTTGATTTGGTTTGAAACGATTAAAAAAACTTTAAAAGTTTATATCTTTACATGAAACGTTTGCGAAACCGTTTGGTTACAAGAATGATAGAAGACAAGAAGAACACATTACTTCAAATGAATACGTGCAAATAAATCCAAGTTATAAAATTGGCAACATTACTATCCTAATTTATATTTAAAACTCTCATAATTTATAGTTATACTCTCAGTCAGAATTATTAGCCACTTAAGCGCCATATTGAAACCCATATTAAAGAAGTTATTAAGTTTTTTTCGTTTTTGAAAAACGATTTCTTGGCGCTTACGTGGTTTAAGAATAAACGCGACGATTTCTTTAAGCTTCAATTTGCGTGTTCAAACGTAAAAATCGACTGATAGGAACGTAAGTAATGTGGAGTTAAAAATGCATTTTAATTTTTTGTTGAGTTTCCATGTAAAAGTTGAATATTTTGACATTTTAAATAGGTATTTTTTTATAATTTCTTATTTTCTTCAATCGTATTTTGCAACCAATACTTATTTATTATTCTTAAACTTAATTTGTGTCAGAAAATGCCAACATTTGGCCCCTGACATTTATTTAGTCTCAATATTCACAGGGGCCAAAGGTTGTTTTTTTTTGGAAGAAAGCTAACTCTTGTGTGGATTAAACTGAAAAATAATACTGAAATTCCCAACAATATCAATACCATTTGGATATATTATATACAGAACACAACATCGATAAAATTTTAAGTAAACTTTTACTATTGATTTAAAGTGCACATATATTTTATTTAAATGTATTAATAAAAATTTTATAATTAAGTTTTTATGCTCTAGGTCTTTTTATAAAAATATTTCAATTTACTTTTATTTTTATATTCGATATTTCGCTACACCATTGGGTAGCATCATCAGGAAATGGAAAAAGTTTTATAATATTTTTTTTTTTTAATAATTGTGTATTAATAAAAATTTATACTAAAATTAGAAACAAATTATAATCTTTAAACTAGTATTAATTAAACAATATTAGTAAAAATTTCTTCCAAATAGCTTTGATTTTCATTTTGCAGTAGTTGTTTAGCTTCTTTATCTAACTCCAATGAGGTTTGATTTCCATTTTTGTCGAATACTGGACATATATGGGTCTGATGTGCACAACAAAATATTAATTAGATCTTCATTAGTACAATATCTGGAAATTTTTCTTGTATTGTGCTCGCGAAAGAATCTGTAGTCTTTGTTCCTTTTTTCTTGCGCTTCTTCTGAGAGATCTCCAATTGGAAGCATATTGTGCTGAATTATTTGTTCCCCATGGAACAAAATTTTGTGAACTGTGGTTGGCATATGTCTCCAAGAATATTTTTGGTTATAAAGTGTTGCTGTCTCATTAGCATACTGACCAAATTTTTTTGCATCTATCTTTTTGCTACATGCTATAACTTCTAATATGATTTGGAATCGTCGTATTAAATCATAATCTACTCCAGTTATAGAAGCTGCAGTTTCTGGATCGGAAAAAAATCTCCTTGCTGTGTTTCCATCATTAGAATTTCCTTCTCCTTGCTTTGGCTGGTCAATTATAAGGCCTATCTCACGGTATTTTTCTTGAATATCTTTTTTTTTTTGCTTTCTTTTTTCCAAATTTTCTTTGTTGTTTCTCACTGTTTCGCCTAACGGGCCAAATTCCAAATCGTATCCCAATTTAAGAATATGCTCCATAAAACGAAATCTAGCATGAAGAGGTGACATTCCAAATTCATATGCTTCATTAAAACTATCGTCTTGTGTTGGTGGTTGGCTCAATTGACTTGTTGTTTTTTGGCATATGGTGCAGCTTGACGAAGACTTTGTTTCGGTTAAAGCTTGTGCAACTTTTCCATCGATCATTGTAAGTGACATTTTAAAGTTAACTTCGATGCATTGGTCATTAAATTCAAATATCACTGGTTGAAGTTCTTTAATTTCATCTCTTATTTTGCCAACTTCTTCAGTTATGACATCTTTAGTTTCTTTTTTGTAAGCAAACTTTATTGGTCTACAAAATTTTGTTGACGAGGGAATTTCATTCTTCCATACATCTATCTCTGCAGCTCTACTAGTTGACGGCTCTGAAGCAATATAAGTTTTTGTTAAACGTAATGGAACGAAAGAAATCATGAATAAATTGGCATCTGATGAATTTTCCGCATTACATTGTTTGTATTGTTTCTGGCCAGAGGACCCATCACATCCCCATTTAGAAATTAAAGTCATGCTGCAATTTTTAAACTTCTTTAAATAATCAGCATCAAATGTCTTTAGTAATCGTTCTGCAGTGTGTTCAAGAAGATCCTGCAATTTTATTTCTGCTGAACTTGAAGTTACACTAATAGCAGTTGGTGAAGGTAAGCAATCTTTTTTGGCAGAAACTATATCTCGATATGATGGAAAAATTCCACAATTTTTTTCATTGGTTCGCTTCCGCAATTCTGTATATTGGTTTTTAGTCATTTTCAAATCCAAAAATAGTGCAAATGCTTCTTCTGGAGTAAATTTATTTTCTTCAGTTGGTGTCGGCATACTTTCTAAAATCCTTTTTGTGCGTCTGGGGCTTGCTTCCACTATTTTTTCAATGATAGCAATTTTACTCATTTTAGTTTTCGATGGTTGAATTTGATGCAGAAATGAATCCTTTATGATGCTACAAGAAACTTCTTCATTGATATGTTTAAGCTTGCGTCTTCGTGATCTTTCACTACAATTATCAATTGGCTTTGCTGGTCGACCACCTTTTCCAGTTTCCGTGGTAGTTACTGATGGCTTTTTAAAAATAAGTTTATTTCTTAGCCATTCTTGGTTGCGTGAGTAAAACAATTTCTTGTTTCTGGAACATTGATTGTACCGTTTTCTTAAAGTATTTAAAAAGTTTTTTATTTTTAAGTTATGAATTTTAACTTCTTGTTTGTCGCATATTTTGAAGAATGGATTATTCATTATATGTAAAATAATGTCGTTTTCATCTTTCCGTTCAAAATATATATCAGATAGAACACTATAACTGAATTTAGCCATTGTTTAAACAATAATGAAGAAAAAAAATGAATGCATGGATTAATATACTATTGCTCGAAGTTTCAACATGATCTTTTTTACCTCTTTGAAACATAATATAACAGGTACTTGGTTTTACCAGTTATTTCCATTGGTTTTAAATTTATTTGTAATTTTCAGGTATTTAAGTTGTGTAATATTAGATGGCAATAAAATCATTTTTTACCTTTTCCAAATGAATTGCTAGATACCACATAAATTTAGAGTTAACAGGTACTGGCAATAATATAACAGGTAGTTGGTTTTACCAGTTATTTCCATTAGTTATAAATTTATTTGCAATTTTCAGGTATTTAAGTTATGTAATATTAGATGGCAATAAAATCATTTTTTACCTTTTCCAAATGAATTGCCAGATACCACATAATTTGAGAGTTCTATTGTCATTTTTGTCAAAATTTTGATACACCCTTCTATGTGGACTAGGTCCAAATATGGGCCAACTTCTCATAATTTCAACAGAATTATTTTTTTGGTCAATAAGAACTCTTGTACAAAATTGCATCAAAATATATGCATAATATCCACTTTCACATACAAATAACTTCTCAAAAAATATGACGTGCATTTGTACCGAATATCTTACCTTGGGTCAGAAAAATTGCTGTAGCTCAAAAAGTGCAGTCCCGATGCATGGACATGTATATATAGGAATGTAGGGGAGAGTTAGGACTACAAAATAGTAAATTTGTGTTTTGACTCAGCTTGACTCACAGGAGTTGTGCTCTATGAAGTAGGAAATTTTCGAGAAATTTGACCTTTTTTAAAAAAAATATTTAAATTGTTCTGAAAACAGTAGAGCTTCAATTTTTTTTTACCAGTAATAGGAATAAGTTAAGTTACAACACAAAATTTATTTCGTCCAAAAATCTTGAAAAACAAAAAAGTTATGATCATTTAAACTTTAAAAATTAACTAAAAATATCATAAATTTACTAAATTCTGAAAAAGCCCATTTTGGACCACCCTGTTCTCAGTGAAATAGTTGAAATAGAGTTCTAATTTTTTGGCTCCCGAGGTTTACTACTGTCTACTTTCATATGAGTATAATAACTTTAAAATCGGAAAACAAAAACCAAAAGGAGTTTTGGCCGCTATCTCAAAATATTGACCACAGTGCGCCATATTGAAACCCATATTAAAGAAGTTATTAAGTTTTTTTCGTTTTTGAAAAACGATTTCTTGGCGCTTACGTGGTTTAAGAATAAACGCGACGATTTGCAAGTTTTGTAAATAGTCAACAAAGCGTGGGTGTCTTTTTTTGACGTATAACGAACTTATTGCAAAAATTGATTTTGGGTTGCATATTAATATATAAACTAGAATTTTTACTTCGTATTCCCACCACCTTTTGTTGTTTGGTTTTTTTTTAATTTGTCCCACCTTTTGATTTCTTTTATCCATATTCATTTCTGGAAACTTTAGAAGAGGTGACAGCACCCCTCCCTGTGGCGTCTCTCGTCTAGCTGCCCTACAGACAGTATCCCGCCCCATATTGGATATGATGACTCTATAGGTCAGCAAATTCCTAATGAAGCTAATAATTGACTGATTTACATCCAGTCCTTCTAGAGCCCTAATGATGGTCTCTGGTTTCTCGTTGTTGAACGCTCCCTCTATATCAAGGAGCGCCACCAATGCATATTCCTTATGCTCTAGAGATTTTTCAATGTATCCTACGAGCATATGCAGTGCCGTCTCAACCGATTTGCCTTTGGTATATGCGTGTTGAGATGTGAAGAGACGGTTCGGATTAATTGTTGTTCTCATATGAAGATCAATTATCCGTTCCAGTGTTTTTAGAAGGAAAGATGACAGACTGATAGGTCTGAAATCCTTCGGTGAGGTGTGCGATGTTTTTTTACCATTTAGGGATGAAAAGAACGGAACACCTGGTCCACAGTTCTGGAATATACGCCCATGACAGACATGCTGTGTATATTCGGGTTAGCCATGGTATTATAAGATCCGCATTATGCTGAAGGTCAGCAGGTATAATGCCATCTGGATTTGAACGGGTCGAAGCTCTTTATAGCCCACAAGCATCCTTCCCTGCTAATAGGGATTGGGGCTTGGGAAGGACTTTTGTGGGCTATAAAGCAGCTATGTTAGTTGAAAATGTTTAGTGTTGTATATTTACTAAGGTGTAGGAAATCTGACTTAAATCGGCTCCGAATTGTGGTAAAATTTTATCTTTGCTTTAATCGAATGTAACACATTAATATTGCTCTCGTTTTGTGATATTTTTATCAAATCGAAAAATTAATTATTTTCTATTTGGGGTGTAGGATTATGTCCATAAACTATACAGCTCTTCATCTCCATATACCAAAGACACGTACTGAATTTCATTCTGATATCTCAAACAGTATGACCTGGAGAGACTCCACAAAAATAGTGACATTCATAAATTTTAACTGGAATGCAAGAGATTTTTAACTTTATATAAGTTTTGGTAAATAAACCTTTTAAGAACTTTTTATGAAACATGCTTAATATTTTGCTTCTGGATAAAAACAAATGACAACTGTTAAAAATCACAAAAACGTTCAATATGTCGGAAAATGATATACATTACCATTATCTTTTTGTCATCGTCATCAATATTATTATCGTTATCACCTTTATGTGTTGCACGTTTGTTGTAAAAACACCACAACTTTGTAATGCAAAACGATTTGTGGCTTTACTATATGGCATGTGTTGGTATTGGTTTTCCTTTTTTGTGGTTTATTTTAAAACAAAATAAAAAATTTTCAAAAAAAATTTCTGTAATACTTTTTCATAATTTTTCCAGTCATCATTATTATCATCACTATCACCGCTATAACGCTGTGTATTAATAACAAAATACTCATATACTCATAGTCTATCCTATTTCTTTACAAACACACAACCACTTATATATATGTATATATATATATATATACATAATTAACAACACTATGATGAGTTATACTTAATTGGTCTTGCATGTGGCGCAAACTATATACATATTTTAACTTTCATATATAGTACTCGTATATGTATGTATATTGTACATACACACTAGGGTGGAATGTTGATATATTAATTTTTTTAATGTAATTTTTTTGTTTCCCGTAGCAAGATAGAGGTACATATTTTTTATTATTTTCTTAAAAGAACAAGTGCTCATATCTCAATGATCTAATTCCTAAAAAATAAAGCTTACTTTAAGCATACTTTATGACAAATTTTCATATAAAATTCGTCATAAAGAATACTTCAAGTACACTATAATTTTTATGAATTTGGGCATAAGTTTCACGTTTTTTGTTTTTGTATTGTAAGCAATCATCATCTTGCTCATAACTTTTATCTTCGATTTATAAATTTTTAAATTGCCCTGTAGAAGTTTTTCTTAAGAAACATTGCTGAGACCTTAAAAAAAATTGCGGAAATCCCCGCATAAACAACAATACACCAAACTTCGCCATTTAAAAAAACAAAGAAAATTTAGTCACACATTATATTTATTTAGTCTTAAAATGGGCCGATGCAACCTCAGAAGACGAGGATGACAATACATCACGAGAGTTACTAGCAACCATAGCAGAAATAGACAGCTTTAAGCCCATGAGGAAGAGAAAAAGTATACTCTTCCACTTTTACGTAAATTGGTTCATATTGTTCATGCAGTGCCGGCCACGCAGGTATCTGTTGAAAGAGCATTTTCTGCTAAAATAAAGATAAAAGGTGCAACTTGGCAGACAAGACGCTTGCAAAACATTCACCCTTATTCTATTTGGCGACGGCAATACAGGGCAACATCAATTTCTATCGTTTATTGAAAATCGGTATTCCAGTTGGCAATATTGCCACTTATCGATAACTGTCAATATATAATTGGTATTTTGTAAGAAAAAGTGACGTTGATATTGTATTGAATTGCCGTTAATTTTGTCGTTGTGATTTTTGGTGTTGTGTGTAAAAAATGTTTCTTTAAATTTTGAAATACGTAAAATAAAAAGTAAAAATATAAAAAATGGAAAAAATTAAAATTACAAATCCCACCCAATTTCAAAAGCTAGTGGAAGAGTTGGAAAAAAATCCAACTCTTGCCACTGGTTTTCGCAGGGGCACTGTTCCTGTAGATTTTAAAGGACAGTGGGAGGGAATTGCCACTATTTTAAACGCACTTGGACCACCAATTAGAACTGGTGATGGATGGCAAAAGGTATAGTAAATAGTGCTATAGAAATGTCTTAATTTGCAGAATTTTTTTTATAGATTTGGCGCGACCTTAAATTTAAGGTAAAGAAAAAAATGGTTTTTAATAAAGCTGAGTGCACAGCTACTGGAGGCGGCACATTTAAACAGATTATATTGAGCCCTCTGGAGGAAGCTGTTTCAAATTTACTTCAATTTGAGAAGCAAATAAACCCTGAAGGTGTATTTTTAGGAGCCCCAAATCCAGATATAGAAGTAAGTATAGCGGCAAAAAGGCATACAGTCTCCAACAAATATTTTTCTATTTACAGGAAGAAGCTGCCGCCAATAGTAGCAGGCAAAAATCAACAACAACAACAATATCATCAGCAACAGCACCATCCACAACAATAACAATATCATCAGCAGAAACAACACCATCCGCAACATCAGCAGAAACAACATCATCCGCAATAGACTCAGCACAAACAACACCATCAACAATAAAAAATGTTTTGAAAAGGAAAATTTCCCCCACACAAAAAAAGACAGAAGTTTGGATCGTTATAAATTACTGGAAGCACACAGTAAAGATCAAGCCAGACTATTGGCGGGCATATCAAATTCTATGTCGTCAATGAAAAGAACGCTGAAAGACCTAAAAGATATTCAGCAGAAGAGGTTGATGCTAGAAGTGGAAAGAAGTGGGAGAGAGAAAGAGTTACATGAAAATGTAATTAAAATTAAAAAAATTGAATATTTAATAAAGGAAAGGGAACTTCAAGCTCAAACTTTAAATTATAATTAAAATTAATTTTTGTTATGTATAATTTGTTATTAGTATTTATTGATTAGTTGTTAGTATCAGTTAGTTATTAGTATTTAGGAAACTTTGAATTTTTAATTTATTAGTTTAAATGAAAAACGTTGTATTTTGTTTCTTTTTTGTTTGTTTTTAATTAAAGATATTTCATTTTATATGATTAAAAAATAAAAAAAAACTTCATTGAAATTAGATAAAACTTTGTTTTATTTGTTCTCTTATCTGAGATGCCTCAGAACGTGTGTTTTCTGCATCGTTATTTATTTCTGCCTCAGGTTGGTTGTTGTCCGTAGGCTCACATAAAGAACATACGCCATACTCAATGCAAATGTTGTGGAGTGCTGCGCAAACATTGGCAATTTTTATGGCTTTTGCAGGTACATAGTGGAGTTGGCGCGCTCCAAGAAGACATCGAAATCTGTTTTTTAGTATTCCGATCGATCTCTCCACTATATTTCTTGCTCTAGAATGCTTGGAATTAAATATAGCCTCCGCACTTCCTCCAACAGCACTACGATATGGCGTCATTAGATATGGTTCAAGAGGGTATCTTGCATCGCCTGTTGGAGAAATTTAATTTATTAAATTACATCAAAATCATTATTAAATTTTTACCTAATAGCCATGAATTCCGTTCTCCAGCATTATATCGCTCCTGCAACACTCTTTTGGCATAGCTAACGTTCCATATTAGGGAATCGTGAGCAGAACCTGCGTGTCGGGCATCAAAATATCGTATTTTCATTTTATGATCACAAATCTACATGAGAGGAAATATCTATGATGTAATATATACATACATACTTATATATTTGACATACGTACAATTATGGCGTTTAAACTGAAAAATCCTTTCCGATTTAAATATCGGTGCTGGTCTTCCTTTTTTGGAGCCAATTAATTTTGATGTGGGTCCCATCTACACATCCAATAACACCTGGAAAACCAGTTTTTTCGAAAAAGTACACCTTTGCCTCATTTTTTTCATCAGCTGTCATTGCAAACTTTACCCACTGAGGACTTAGATTGGCTTCTAAGGCATCTATAGTCTCGGAAATAACTTTTGACACCATAGGTTGTGATAGTCCCACATTGAAGTCATTACCAACGCTTATCTGGTAAGATCCTTGTGCTAAAAATCTTAAAGTGGCTGCCAACTTAATTACTTTTGGAATAAACGTTGATCTAACACCACTGTTTAATAAAGGAGACACAAGTTCCAGCACATACCTAAACGCGGATTTGTTTAGTCTGAAATAGCTTTGAAATCTTGCAAAAAAAAAAAAAAAAATAAAACCATACATAAATTTGTTCACGTCTTGCAAAAAAGAAATGATTTACTTACTTTTCATCCGGTAAATTAAATACATCAGACTTTTGTCTTAGTATTCTTCTTTGCACTACTAATTTTTTTTTAATTTCTTCATCACTGCTATCAGATTCGGACACAAAAAACATTTTAATTCAATTATTTACTTAAAAACAAAAATTGAAACTAAAATTATTTAATTAAAATTGTAAACAAATTTATTTATTAGATATGTGCATTTCATTTTTTTGAATTACCGATAAACTGGCAACATCGTCACAAGACTGTTGTGGAATATCAAACATACATTGATGTTGCCTTAAAGTGACGTTGCCATATAATTGCCGACGATGTTGCCGTCGCCAAATAGAATAAGGGTGATTATTTGTGAAATGAAATTCTTTGTGAATAACACAAAAAACATGTGAATTTTTTTATTTAAGATAACTTTTATTTAAGGTTTTTTTTAGACTTTATATGTAAAATGCAATATATGTACATATGTAGATACCAATAAAATCTAAAAAATGCAATGAAAACTACTTTTTTCTTTAATTATAACAAAATATAAATCGAAGATAAAAGTTATGAGAAACGGAAAAAAATTTTTCTTAACAAATATTATGCCTTCAAATTCAACACAGTTGTTGACAACTATAATATCTAAAATTCTGCGGTGGTGCTTGAAGATTACATTCCTATGTACTTCAAAAGTTATATGCGAATGAATTTTCTTGTAAACGAAAAATGCGATCGTCAAGCACCACCGCAGAATTTTTAAACTTGAAATCATTAACAACTGTGTTGAATGGCAAGACATAATATTCAGCCCAATTTGTGCCGCGTTATATGTAACAGTAGTATTTTCTTGCTTCCAAGTTTTGTTGTTGCCATATTTTTTTTAGGGTATATATGCAACAATAATAATAGTAAATGGAAGATAACTACCCAAACTAACTATATAAAAAATAAAATCATTGATTTTGTAGCTGTTAACATAAATATTGCGTTAAATTCATAAAAATTACTATTTTAATCTTATTTTCTATTAATATTTTTATCAAAAAAGTTAATAAAATTGACAAAATGTGCGAAAAAGGAAAAAAATATGTTTGGAGTTCCGGAAGCTTATTGTTAAGTACCACGAAGGTGGAAAATTTCTTCGGGAAAATTGTGAGTTAGTTGTGTGTTCCAAGGCAATTGTTCAAACTATTATTATAAACTGACATAGAGTTTGACTTAAAAAAATGATGAACTATTGCCTATATAATTTACTTCCAGTTACTATAAGATTTACTTCCAACTGTGATACATAGTTTTGGTAATATCATGCTCTGGGTTGGCATATCAGCTGCTGGTGTGGGCAATCTTGTATTGATTGGGATCACGACTTTTATGTGCTTAAAAATTATTATTTGCTGATTTTGTAAAAAAATTTATTTGGTTAAAAAGAAATTTCTAGATCTGGCTTATGTTTTTTAGAATTGATATAAATAGGGAGTATATAGAGTTTTCTGTGTATGTATGTATGTATGTATGTATGTATGTATGTATGTATGTATGTATGTATGTATGTATGTATGTATGTATGTATGTATGTATGTATGTATGTATGTATGTATGTATGTATGTATGTATGTATGTATGTATGTATTTAAAATTATGAAATTAATTAAAACTATATAAAACTTACCTTTTTAATTTGACATAATCTACACAACTTCAAGTCCACTACTTAACTTGCTATGTACTTGCATAGGTTAACTATTATCATAGTTGCCAACTCATTTTAAAAGTATAAAAAATATAAATTAACAAGTTTATTGAATAAATTACCACTATAATTACTATTAAAATAAAAATCAAGTAAAATATTAATTAAGGATTTTTGTCTTTTTTGTTTTTCTTCAATTGAATTATTAATTTAGTTAATTATTAATTGTATTAGATTTCAGTATGATATCAAACACCTCCTTTATTAAAAATAAACTGTTAGTAATTTCTTCTGTGCAAGTACCTATGGATCCGAATCACAAACTTAAAAAGAAAAACGAAAATTACACTGAGGGAAAAACGACGTTGCAAAATCGACAACGATTGTGGTCACTTTGATACCTTTTCGTTGTCACTTTTGTTTGACAACGGGCGTTGTCAACTTGTAAACGAACGTGGTCTAATTGACAACGAGTGTTTTCAATTTGACAACGAACGTGCTTTAATTACAACGCACGTTGTAAAATTGTAAACGAACGTGGTCGAATTCTCTTACAAAAGCTACTACAGCACCGAAGCACAAATTTTGTTTTGAAAAACTAGGTTTAATTATGTAAAGTAAATTTGAGTAGGGGTGTTATACTGTAACAAATTTTACTTTAAATTTTAAAAATAATTTTAATCTAGTTACCCATGTTCTTTTTTGTTTTTAATATTTATATGAAATAAAATATTTTTCACTTCGTATTGAGATACCAAAGAAAACCAAGGTATATTTATCTTACTAGGTAGTGTATACCTTGTAGAAAACATTGCCTTTTCATTTTCAATACTTTCCACTTCATAAGGGAAATCTAAGGGGGATTACTGCTGCAAAATGTACGGGTGACAACTTAACTGAAGTAGAAGTTATATTCTAATATATAAATAGGTTTTTTTAAGAAAAAAGTTGCCTTTTAGATATTACTCCTTGCCAAATATCCACATGAAGTATGCAAGGGATGCTTAGGTATGATTGGTCTTTTAAAGTTTCTTGTTGCACGCCATATTCCGATTGTGGGCTAGCATCAAGGCCTTCCAAGTATTTTTGTAGCGATGAAATATTTCGGGATTTTAGCAGCTCTTTTAGCTCTTTTGTGACTTCTATTAATCTGTTTTTCAGTTGCGGAGATCTGTGAGATTCCCATTCTCTTCGAATTCTTTTTTTTGCTGTCAAGAGCAGTTGTTTGTTGTCGGGTTATTGTTGCATGGTGAATAACTAATTTGAGGTTTTTGGTGCTCTTAACTGTATATATTCCGAGCAAGGAGTACTGATATCATTTCTATATTTAAGCCACTTTAGAAATCCAGTCGGTGAAACATTTATTGGCGGTTCCATATTAAACCAATAGTAAGTACTTCAACTTTAAACATATCTCTTAGAAAATGCTACGCCAAAATATCAGTTATATCAGGAATTTTCTATGGATCTATAGGAGAATAAGTTGATTTCCCACTAGAAATCATATTTAAACGCATTTTTGACATTGCGTCAAACAAGACAGGACCCTTAAGAGTAAATAGTTTTGACCCCAGAGCGTGTGTTTTGCGTTGTAATCTCCAGAAGGGTCCCAGTAATTTAAAGAAGTCGTGGCACTGTCTCTCCGATATCGGATATCTAGGAGGGGAATAAATTTAAGAAATAACTATGTTTCGATCAAAGTCTTCTACGAGGGTCTTTACTATTTGTTATTAAGTAAGTCTCTAAAATCAGCATGATATTAAATTGTTGATTTAGGAAAAAATACTATATTTCATATTTGTGTTAGGGTAATCTGTTTGTGTTCCAGAAACATTTTAGATTGCATGCGTGCCATCATGCTGCTATAAAATGAGCTCCATATCATTTACCTATTCAACGAATGAACTAATGTATCGATGCTTGCTTCGAGACGACTAGAATTAAAGGATTTTGTTCTTTAAGCCCTGGCTGCAAAATTGGATTCAAAATAAATTAACGTGGTAGTTACAGCATTGCAACACGATTTTTAAAATATCTGCATATGAAACATTTTAGCGGTTGGCTGGTGTAATTGCAGGTAATAAGCATTTGTTTAGTATTGTACCTGCTTGAGAGGAGCAACAAAATTTTTGGAAGACTCTTTTACCATTGAATAAATAGGGCAACGTCTGTAGTTAGCAGTGTGAACTCCACCGAAATTGCTACATTTCTTAACTTTTGTGTCGTTCCTAGATTTGTCGTATTGGGCTATAAATTTTGTTTTGGTTTTCAAGATCGTTAACTACCTTTCCAAAGTTGTGGTGAGGTTATTTGAACGACTTGGGTAGCGTTGCGGGCTCACCTGTTTCACTTTCTAAGATTGCACCGCGGTTTCGGAAACGATATTGACTCGAATAGACGAGTCAATATACTTTTGAAAATGGTGCTAACTTCGAAGATTTAGGGCTTTGTCCTCGTTTTAGTACAGTCACATATCTATATATACCCCCTTGTGTCTTGGGTTTTTCGCTCTGACCATTATTACTGTGTTTAGAGGACGACGATGACTTATTTATTTTATTGTCACCACCTAACACATCAGTTTTTTGAACTTTTACAAGAAATATTTAAATTAGAGTGACTTAAAACAGAGCCCTCGCACTGTTCTTTTAGTTTCTCCCATTACTTAAGTAGTAATGACGTTTTTTTTTTCAAATTTACACGCACTGTACATGCTTTGTTTATTGCGAGCTTAAAAATTACAACGTAGATATAAACTACTACGTACTTAAATAAAAATTACAAATTATTTGAAGCTATCAGCTGGAATTTAATTTTATCCCTGGGAAATGGTTGAAATGGTATACACTTTATAACACGTACAGTCACTCTCAATACACTAACAAATGCCAGTGTTTACATATACTGTTCACTGGTTAATTTTACACCGAATCACATTTCTTTGTGAGGTGTACGAAATTTGCTTAAAAAATAACATTAAAATTCCAAATTTTTTATTTTATCGAAAATCCTTTGAAAAATAATTTTTTTTTAACTGATATTTATTTTTTTTTAAATAGTGCCATTCAAAAATGAATTGTTTTTATACCAAAAACAGCATAAAAAAAAGAATGGAAAATAAATTACAAACAAGTTACCACAGAAATTTCCTTACTTATGGAAAGAAAAGCTCTTTATTTTGTTGTGGTCATAGCTGCTCATTTTTCATTTTTTTTTCATTATCGTCAAAATAACTTATTGAAATCGTCATAAAACGTCGAACGCCTTTTTACTAATAAAATATTTTTCATAACAAAAAACTCGTAAATCAAGTAATATTAATAATAAAACGGCATTCTTATGAATACAGACATCAAACACTTCAATTAGAATTCTCAATAAATAGAATGCATATTTTTTAATACTTTTCAATATGTTTGTATGTACAATGTGTATGGAAAAATTAAATCTTTTAGTTAATTTTTTTCGAATTTAGTAAAATTTGCATTTTCAATTAATTTTTGAAAGCATAATTTTTCCAAAAATGTATTTTAACTACAACAAAATATAATTTTTAAAGAAGAGAGATTTAGGCATACGTATATGGATAATATATTTTACAAATATATGTATATTGAAATTAAACATATTGATTAATTCTTGTACAACTCTAAATAATTACTTGTATATAATATTCCTTCCAAAGATGATTTTTTTCAACGAATTCCTTCTTATTTATATTTACCTGACTAAATACTATTTCCACATTTGTTGATGAATGTGGGGAAAGAAGGATTTTTGTAATAAATTTAGTTAAAACTTAATCCAATAAGTTTATGTTTTATCAGGATACATTTTTTTAGGTCTAATAATTTTAATAGGACAAACCAAAAAACCAACTTTTTTTTATTAATAATATTAAATGGAATAATTTGGCCTAGAAATTGGAGTTTGTTTTCAAAATCGAGTCTTTATAATATCTGTTGACAAAGCTCTATAAAAATAAACACAATTATAAATAACTAGCTGTGCTCGCCACATCGTAGGCATCCTGACAATACTTTATTCGATTTTTCTTTGAAAGTAATCCACACCAAAATTTTAAGGCTCTTACTTTTCCAGTGCTTCAGTTATGGTTTTTGTGTTTACTTTAGATAGAGGTACACAGGAACAAATTTCTAAAATTACAAATTAAAAGGTGCTATGTAACCAGAAACTCTCTTGAAACCCTAGATTGTGAGAGCGATCATTACGCTGTACAAATAGGAGTTTCATTGAATGAAGAACAAATGCTTTCACTTCTTACTGAGCAAAGAGTATATAAGTGCAATTACAAAAGAACAAATTGGAAGAAACTAGAAAGAACAATTTTATATAAATTGGAAGACCCTATGGAGATATCCAACGAACGAAATATTTCAAACAATGAAATTGATTTTTACTTAGCCAAGTTTAATAATGCTTTTATCGAAGCCATAGAAGACTACACCAAAAGCCAAGGAAAAAATTTTGTATTCTAGAATTGAGAATTCCCTTTTAAGAAGACTTCACCAAGAAAAGAGTATAATTCTCACAGTTATTAAAATACACAATAGATTAGAAAATACATTAAATGAAACTACATTAAACTTACTAAAAGTTAAGTTAAAACTAATTAAAGACAATATTTCAATAGATCTAAACAAATTTGTAAGAAAAAGTTAACTAGTATAGGCACAAGTGACTTAGGAAAAAAGTTTCAAAAAATAAAAAAAAGCTTCAAGAAATTTAAAACACTGGATCTCCGAAAAGTAAAAATTCATGAAAATTCTATAAATTTAATTTATAATGCAGAGATAGATCCAAATAGTTTGGAAAAAGATAGTTCTAATAAATTTATAGTAAGTGATCAAGAACAAATGCTTAACACTATGGGTCCTTTTTCGAAAATATTTTGCTAAACAAATTAACAGCAATAATGTTTTACACTTACAAATTGATAATAAAGTTACTAATTTTTTGCAAACAAAGCTTGAATTCGAGTCCCAACAAACAACTTTTACAAATTTTATTCCTGAAAAAAAATCTGTTAATCTAAGTGAATTAATTACAGGCTGGGAACTATTTTATTACCACAAATAGTTTAGTCTACATATTTTCTAACTTAAAATGCAAACTCTCTTCAAGCATAGATAATATACCAAACATTGTGTTGAAAAATTCCTAAATAAATCAGTCAAGTGCGTGTTAGACTCACATACATAGGGATCCCTACCATGTTTAGTACAATGTTAAAAGTTCAAGTTGTTAATTTTTTCATATCTTATGAGTAACCCTTTAATTTTAAAATTAAAGTCATAATTTCGAAAATTGCATCACTGTTGAAATTGCCTTTTAAGTTTTAGTAATTGTTGTTATAGAGGCCATGGTAAGACATTTTCTATAAAAATATACATGCGCCTACCTATTGCGGTTCAAGAAATAAGGTAATATACGTTAAACACATGTCACTGATGGAACACCCTTTAGATATTAGTAATTGTTACAGCGGCCGAAGTACAACATCTACTGTAAACATTTCAAGAGTCTACCTATTACGTTTCTGTCGAAACATTTTTTAACTTTGTTATTTCTTATAGCGGCCACGGCAATTCTCTTCCTATGAATATATCAAGAGTCTACCCATTATTATTAAAAAATAAGTTACTATACGTGAAAAACATGTCACTGTCAGCACACCCTTTAATTTTTAGTAATTGTCATAACGGCCATGGCAACACATCTTCTATATACATTGGAAATTTTAAGTGGTTGCCTCATATAGCTCAAGAAATAAAGACATAAAGGCAAATAACACGTCACTTTCGGAACACCTTATAAGTTTCAGTTTTTGTTGCTATAGTGGCCACAGTTGTACACCTTCTGTAATAATTTCAAGCGTCTACCTGTTATGGTTCATAACTTGGGCCTTATACATGCAATTCACACCACTATCGGAGCACCCTTTAATTTTTAGTTTTATTTTTTTATACTTGTTTATATAGTGTTATTCGTGAATAACACCTCTCTATCGGAACACCCTATAAGTTTTGGTATTTGTTGCTATAGCGGCGACAGCTATACATCATCTGTGAAATTTTCAAGAGTATACCTATTACGGTTCCAGAGATAAAAGGCTCTGACACACGGACAGACATTGTAGCGAAAACAATAGCGTTTCGTTTTTACCCTTTGGGTACGGAACACTAACTGCCTGTCCCACGATGTCGCTCGATGTCGATCGTTAGCACAAATACATTTAAAACAAAAATAAAATGTTTGAATTTGTTTTTGTTTTAAATGTATTTATGCGAGCGTTCGACATCGAGCGACATCGTGGAACTGGCAGTAAAAATTATTTTTTACTACTGTAACATATTCAACAATATGTTGAACACTGTTGCCAATTTGGAGATTTTGCAGCTAAATCTAGCGTTTTTGCAATGCCAATCGTGGGGAAAATGATCTCTTAGCGGTTAGCGAAAAATCTAGCGATTTTTAATTGATTTTAAGAGATACAATTTTCTTCAAATATCCAATGCATTTGAACAAAGTAAACTTGCGGGGGGAGCAAAAACTTTTTTTTAGAGTGACAGTTAAGAATTATTTTCATACAAGAGAACCATGACTTCTCAGCAATAGCACATTTAGTGCCATTTTTTCAAGATAAAATAAGATTTATCGTCGCTTTTCTTCTTAAACCCCCTAAGCGACATTTTTTCGAAATTGACTTTTTTGGTTTTTATGGTAGTAAATAACATTTGCCACCAGACTACATTCTCATCTTAACAAGTTTGAATGAAAAATAAATAAATCAATTTTCAAAACCTCATAAAATGCAAAATATACCGGTTTTTAATTTTCAAGTTGGAAATGTTATAGTCTCAACCACTAAGTTTTTTTGCATTTAAGATTAAAAAATCATGAAAGTTGCAGCATAATTGGAGCATTTTTAGTAAAGTTAAAAGTTTTGTTTTTTTTGATAAATACAAAAATAAATGTTTATTTACACACAGAAATTTGCAATTTGCTGTTTGCGCCAAAACTATGTAAGCTACAGATTTGACTTCAATTAATTGTAGGTAACAAATTAAAAACAAAAAAAGTTTGTATACCCTTCAGAGAGTAGCACAGCCATGTTTTGCCAAAAAAAAAATTATTTTGAAACCCATATTAAAGAAGTTATTAAATTTTTTTCGTTTTCTGAAAAACGACTTCTTGGCGCTTACGTGGTTTAAGAATAAACGCGACGATATGTAAGTGCTTAATAACTAGCTCTGGGTTAAAATTTTATGCACAATAAATGGACTGTTACGGTGACTATGTGGTACGTTACATGGTATTTTTTAAAACACACAAATTGTATCGAATACCGTAAAGGGCGGTTTACATTATACTACAAGTAATACGACATGTCAAATTTTTATGTAGAAGAGTACAAGTAGTATCGTCTAAACATAATATGTAATGAAACTGTCCGACATTGAGAGAAAATACGGATGGAAATTTGACAGTCTTACGGCTCTCTTTATGTTTTGAAATTTTTCAAAAACTATTCTACTTCATTAGATCAGGGTTGCGTTTTTCTTATTAATGCTAACTTTTCAAAAGCAAAACTCGTCAAAATAGCAGAAAACCGCTGAATATAGTGCAAAATAGATCCAATTGGCATCACAAATAAGTTTGTAAACAATAAAAAACTTGAAAAGGAACGTGAAACATTTTTAATTTTGTTTTAGTTGTTGGTTTCCAGTTTTTTTATTATGGCAATGGCTAGTACAACACCAAGAACCTTTTCCTTGTTACTTTTTTTAAAATTTGGCATATTTTTTACAAGTATGCGCACTATTTATTTGTTTACACTTTTTTTTTTATTTTAACAACAGCTGTTTCAATTTTACTTCATTTTATTCAACACCAACGGTGTAAACGTAAGAAAAAAACCATACGATTTTTAATCTCTATATTTTCATACGGATTGATTTTCATTTTATTTTCTCTTAGATTTTACGTACGTAAAGTCTTACTGTCTAAACTGCCCTTAAGTAACAGCACAAAACTAATCTTATTTTTTGAAAAATATAAACGCCGAATTACTCCACCAGGATGAGAAGTAAACAAAACAACAACTTTATCTACATGTGCAAGTAAGTGCTCTTGTCTTTTAGTTTACGGGTTGCATTTGTGTCACTTCAGAAAAAGGTATTAGATACTACTCGTGTAAAATTAATTTACACTTTTGAATTTAATTGCAACTGTATTGTAACAAAAAGCCTGAGGGCAATAGGTTCTTGAAAACTTTGTGAGGATTTTCTACATTCCAAGTTCTGTTTTCTCACATAACCATTTATAATGGGCTTTATCAGAAATGTTGAAAATATAACTGTATTAAAATTGAACTAATCAGGCTGCTGTCGGTTTGATTTATTTATTAAAATTAAACTTTTTAAAAATTTTACAAGTTGTTGTTTTAGAAAGGTTTAATTTTTATCTGATAAAAAATACTTTAAAATTTGCAACAAACTGTGGATTAACCGAATATTTTCCTTTAATTTTTATTAAACTTCCCTTAGTCATTATCCAATCGCATAATTTCCATAATTAAATGGCATAAATACTGAACAGAAATGGCTATAAAATTTAAATAAATTTAAATATACTGGAATTTAAATGTAATTTTTATATTTTTAGCTATTTTTTCTTTTTAATTACCGGCAAACAAAAAATTTAGTGGTTTCTGGCGTTTTTTAGTACAAATTTAGTGGGAAATCGTAAGAAAAAGTTGGCAACAGTGATGTTGAATAACTCGTATTTCCTCAAAGATTGGAAAATGGCAAAAGTAGTTATATTACCAAAAGATGTTAGTTATCCTGAAAATTTAAGAGCAATAAGTTTACTTCCAAATACTTATTAGTAAAGTGTTTGAAATTTGTGTCAATAACAATATTAATAAAATAATAAAAAAAAAAATTAAAAATTATAAATATTAATAACTTTTGTAACAATTTGGGTTTAAATACAATGCAATACACCTTCTTACATCAAATATTGATTTTAATGGGAACAGAGGATTATACACTGGAGCCTGTTTAATCGACATGGAGAAAGCTTTCGATAGAATTTGGATACCAGACTTAATAAATTAATTGAATATAAATTTCCAATTCATCTAAAAATTTTAATTTATAATATGATTACTGATAAACATTTTGTAGTATCGCACCAAGGTCATGAAAGCTCGAAAATTTTTTAGATTATTAACGGACTTCAGCAGGGGACAGTAAACTCTCCTATTTTATTTAACCTTTTCATTTTGGATCTTCTCAATCAAATAGAAAATATCATTTCTTTTGCAGATGATATTATTATATATCATGCTGACAAAACTATAGAACAAATTACTCGCAATCTACAATATTTATATGAGAAAGTTGAATCAGGTATTCCCCGACTTACGACCGAGATAGGTTCCTGGTCATCGGTCGTTTTGGTGCTCCTTTCAATCATTTATACAGTGTTATATCTATTCACAGAACAATTCTGATCAGATGTCACTCACAAAGTCATGTGCTACGTTACTTATGCATACCAGCAACTTCGACAGAATCTGAAAGAATGTTTAGCAAAGCCGGAGCCATTATTTCAGATAGAAGATCTAGTTTAAAGCCAACAAATGTTGATATGCTGCTCTTTTTAATCAAAAATTTTTAGATTACTCACGAATTATAAAAAATTACGATACGATATACGAGTTCATAGTATTAATAGTGTATGTACAAATTTTTTTAGAAAATTTTTTAAGCTAAGTTTTATATGCTTCATATTTTTGTTTTTTTTTTTTTTTGTATTATCTTTTTTTAATAAAACAACTCTGAACTTTACTTAAGATCGTTTAATATATTAGTTTTCTTTTATAAAACTAACTCAAATTATTTCAAAACTTGATTAATTAAGTTGATGGAGTTAATAATACAGAATACTTTGTCATATAAAATATGAAACCTAACATTCCCGAAAAATTCGATACTATCGATAGTATCAAACTATCGAAAATATCGAATGGCGAGGCTATCGATAGTTTGCCAGCTCTACCTACTGATCGGCAAAAAAATACCGGATTATATTGATTTTGGCGTGATTAAGGGTATTCCGAGAGAAATGCTGCCCAGCTGCCCAGCTGCCCAACAGTAACCCGACAATCAGCTAGATACAATCAAATTTACTTTGTAGATGTCGAGCGGCTCTTCGCTGAAAAAAGGAAAATTAGAAGAGAGTGGCAAGCACACAGATCTCCTCAACTCAAATCTAGACTTAAAGATTGCACGAAACGGCTAAGACAGCTTCTTGAATATCGAAGAGTAGCATCTCTGAAAAATTACTTGGAAGACCTAGACGCAACAGCACAATCAGATTATTCATTATGGCGTGCATGTACAAACCTTAAAAGGCCAGTCGTACGTAAGCCTCCCTTGCGAACTTCTTGTGGATACTGGGCAAGGAATGATACCGAAAAAGGCAATTTGTTTGTTGGACATTTGAAGAAGGTTTTCACCCCAAATGTATGTACTGATATAGCTGAGTTACCATCAGTAGAGACTAGTGCCGTAGTACCCTTAAGATTTGAATTTAGCGATATTGAAAGGGCAATAGCAGATTTAAACACCAAAGAAGCCCCTGGCATTGATAAAAGAAGTAACAAGATGTTATTTGAGGTGCCCCGTTTAGGAGGCAGAATTATTCTTCTTGTTTTTAATGCCATCTTACGTCTTAAGTACTTTCCCACAGAATGGTACGTCTCTTTAATAACTATGATTCCTAAACCAGGAAAAGATCACACAAAAGTAGAATCATACAGACCTATAAGCCTTTTATTAAACGTGTTAAAGTTGTTTGAGAGAATATTAATACGTAAGCTGAATCCAATTCTTAGCGCGAAAGGATGCATTCCGAACCATCAATTCGGCTTCAGAAAACAACATAGTACGATCCAACAAACACACAGATTAGTAAATGTAATTAAAACGACCTTTGAAGAAAAAATACTGTTCTGCGCTCTTTATCGACGTTTCTCAAGCATTCGATAAGGTTTGGCACGAAGGCCTAATATTTAAGCTAAAGGTGAACTTGCCCGAAAACTTGTATAAGCTCTTAAAAGATTATTTAACGAATCGCAAATTTTTACTAAAAGCCGGAGTTCCCCAAGGTAGTAATGGGTGATTTTTTTGAGGTTAGGATTTTCATGCATTAGTATTTGACAGATCACGTGAGATTTCAGACATGGTGCCAAAGAGAAAGATGCTCAGTATGCTTTGACATTTCATCATGAATAGACTTACTAACGAGCAACGCTTGCAAATCATTGAATTTTATTACCAAAATCAGTGTTCGGTTCGAAATGTTCAAATGTGACAAATTTTGTTCAGCGATGAGGCTCATTTCTGGTTGAATGGCTACGTAAATAAGCAAAATTGCCGCATTTGGAGTGAAGAGCAACCAGAAGCCGTTCAAGAACTGCCCATGCATCCCGAAAAATGCACTGTTTGGTGTGGTTTGTACGCTGGTGGAATCATTGGACCGTATTTTTTCAAAGATGCTGTTGGACGCAACGTTACGGTGAATGGCGATCGCTATCGTTCGATGCTAACAAACTTTTTGTTGCCAAAAATGGAACAACTGAACTTGGTTGACATGTGGTTTCAACAAGATGTTGCTACATGCCACACAGCTCGCGATTCTATGGCCATTTTGAGGGAAAACTTCGGAGAACAATTCATTTCAAGAAATGGACCGGTAAGTTGGCCACCAAGATCATGCGATTTGACGCCTTTAGACTATTTTTTGTGGAGCTACGTCAAGTCTAAAGTCTACAGAAATAAGCCAGCAACTATTCCAGCTTTGGAAGACAACATTTCCGAAGAAATTCGGGCTATTCCGGCCGAAATGCTCGAAAAAGTTGCCCAAAATTGGACTTTCCGAATGGACCACCTAAGACGCAGCCGCGGTCAACATTTAAATGAAATTATCTTCAAAAAGTAAATGTCATGGACCAATCTAACGTTTCAAATAAAGAACCGATGAGATTTTGCAAATTTTATGCGTTTTTTTTAAAAAAAAAGTTCTCAAGCTCTTAAAAAATCACTCGTTATTTTGGGACCAATTTTATATTTACTGTACACATTAGATATGCCAATTAGCACCCTAGTCCACATATAATTTTTTGCAGATGACACAGCTTTTTTAAGTATTCAAGAAGCATCACAACTTTTACAAGACCACATACTCAATTTGGAAAAATGGCTAGAAAAATGGAGAATAAAAGTGAATGAACAAAAATGTGCTCACATAACTTTCACACTACGAGGGACCCATGCCCTCCTATTCGCATAAATAACCAAATGATACCATAGTTTTCACACGTTAAATACCTGGGTATATATCTTGACCGTCGCCTTACTTGGAAAAACCACATTGATTTCAAGTTAACACAAATGTAATTAAAAGCAGTACAACTAAATTGGCTTATTGGCAGAAACTCCACCCTGATCTTAGATTGTAAACTTCTACTGTACAAGTCGATCCTCAAACCAATTTGGTGTTATGAGATTCAGTTATGGGGCACTGCCTCAGCTAGCAATGTAGAAAAAATTCAAAGGCGCCAAAATAAGATACTACGTATGATTACATCTGCTCCCTAGTATATAAAAAATTCGAACATCCACAAAGACCTAAACATGCCATCAGTTAAAGCAGAAATAGCGAAACATGCATATCTAAAGAAGCTTGAATCTCATCCAAACCCTTTGGCGCGTAACATGCTGAATGAACCTGGTTACATTCGACTCAAATGAAGAGATACTGCTTTTCTTGGCCGTACATTAGAAGGATGACCCGCAAATGATTGCAAAATCCGTGAAACAAACATTATTTTTCTCTAGCACTGGCTGGACTTAAAAAGTATATTTTATTTTAGACTTAAGATACGAGTAATTATTGTTAGTTCAAAAATATTGAAGATACAATAAATAAATTATATATAAAAAAAAATTATTCAAAATTCCACTTACGAATGGCATTTTTGTCCACTGTGACTCATATACATATATTTTTGGACACAGTATTATTTTCCGCTGACTGTAATATTTTTATAATTGTACCAAACTTGGCTTGTCCTAATGGATTGCAACAAATATTTGGAGAAACCTGTTTATATGTTTTGAAAAATATGAGATTAGAAGGAAACCGCTTTAACATTTGCTGCAATAACCTTTTTAGGTATAAAAAACAGATTTCTTTTACTCTTAATAATAATGCCGAAGTAATAATTGCGAAAAAATACTTACAATTTGTCATAAATACTACCGGCATCAATTTTGTCACTGAAAATCCAAGTTGAGCCTATTTATTTTGTTTAATATTGCATATTTATTTCCTCATTGCATATTAATACGTGGATGATTTGCGCACTTTTTTCAGACTCCGCTGTGGCAATAATAGAAAAGTGATATTTAAGTTCCACCCATTGCTCAAGCACTACCTTTACAATTAAGCCATGCGATAACCACCTTGTTCCAGAGATTTGAACTAATTTTTTAAACTTTATAGAGTTAAATCCGGTATTAATTAAGTCAAAGGCACCTTTGTATATTATTATTCTCAGTGGACTGTTGCTGAAATAATTATAAATTTCTTTTACCAAAAACTCTACGTCCGTCGAAAATATTTGTATGCCTCAGAACAGCATAAGTGTAAGGAGTGGCAGGTACATTTAATTAGAATTAAATCTGGGTTATCATTTTTTTCATTCATTTTTGTATATAAACTATTTCGTTGTCTGCAGAAATTGCTTGCACCATCAGTACCAATAGATAACATATTTTTAGTTTTAACTCCTACCCATTTTTAAAAGCTGTTTAAATCCTCGAATAAGTTATCCGCCGTTGCTTCCTCGACAAGAAATTCTGTATAATTTTACATTTTTTATTATTGAAATAGCGAACACAAATGCTCATCCATTTGTTTCGTGCAATTTCAGTTGATTCATCGACTATCAATGAATATTTAAAGTTGCCAATATCATGAACAAGGTCAGATAAAACTGGAGCAATGACATACTTTTTAATCGCACTACATTTCGTCCGATGTATTCGCAATTTTTCGATTTCCTTGACGGAAAACAACTAGCACTTTGTTAAATGATCAACGGACGAAATTGATGAATGTTTTGCCGTGAAAACTATTATTTTGATATCTAAAACTTTTGACTCTGTTGTAGCTATGGCAATCCCTGTTAAAAACAAAAATACATATATACATATTATTAAAATGTCATTATGATATTGTTATTTATATTACCATAACTTTCTAAAGTGTTGTTAGCAAAAAGAGACCCAAAGTTTTTTGTGCTTCACTATGTCTTTTTAAATCCTTCTTTTGTGACTTTAAAGATGTTTTGCATGGAACACACCATGAAAAATTTGTTGAGCCGCTGCTAACTTCTATTGGCTCTGATGCTGTTGATATTTATTTAAGCCATAAAACCTAAGTATCTTGTCAAAAAACCTAAGTCTAAGAATGCATTTGTAGAAAAACTTGTGTAAGTGTTGGTTTTTAAAAAAATGCCCCACCGCAGCTAAACTGCACATAGTTGTATAAAATGTTTTGTAGAAAAATTCTGTTTTTTTACAATCATTTTTAGATGTTAAAACTAAATATTTCTTTTGTTTTTAATTAGGGATATTTTGTATTTTAATTAAGAATATATTGTATTTTTTGGTAATATATTTATGTGCAAAAAACATTGGATTGAATACTAATTTTAATTATTTATTATTCTCTATTGAAAATTTTTCATCCCCTAAAAGACAAAAAATACAATACTGTGAAGGAAAAATTTCACCTAACAAATATCAACACAATTAAATTAATTTTTTGTTAAAAACTTGGAAAAATAATAAATTGCAAATAAGTTTTGAGTTTAAAGAACTGCAACGACATATCGCGGAATTCACACCGTATCAATAAGTGTGAAGACGTTTATAACCACGTTTTTGACATTTGGAGAGTTGGCCATCTAAGTAATCTATGATTTAAGCCACCCTAAAACGGTTTGAAGGTATATAATTATACATACCTATGTATATAATTATAAAAACGCCTTTCATAAAAAAACAAATCTACTTATTTAAATGTGCATACAACAAAGTTATTTCTTACATATTTTTTTATAATTTTTCGTAAGCAATATGTTATTTCTTACCCTTAGTCCAATCCTTACGTTCCACAGTGGTTCTGCTTCATATGATTGGTAGCATTAAATATAAGGAGACATCGTAGAATCTTGAATTCTAAATAAATACTGCAAATATGGAGCACAACCACGCCTACTTCACATATAACACAAAAGTTAAAAATCATCGTACAGTCACAGTTTTTTGCTCATTGCAATTTTATGATAATATTAATGAATGGTGAAAAAATTAGAAAAATCTTTTAACAACCACGACCACCTATCACATAAAATAACAACATAAAATGCAATATTTTCCTTGTTAAAAAGCTATATCGCTTAAGAAAGCTACAAAGATTTGATTAAAACATAAATAAAAAATATAGCAACAGTCATGTCCATGTTTAGTGAATATAAAACGTGGTTATAAACGTCTTCACACTTATGGGTACGGTGTGAATTCAACACACATAGGGGAGTAAAATTTAAATAAATGGGAGAAAATATAAAAAAAAATCAAAACAAAGTAATTCGTGTACCTTCATTAACACAACAAATTTTTTACTTCATCAGAAAATTCCAATGCATCCTTCTTGAACTTTGTACGGTATGAATTTATATATGGATCTGAAGACGCTAGTAACATATGCATGATATCTTCATTTGTTGATATTCGATCAGCTTTTCTGGAGTGGCTTAGGCGATAATTTCTGTAATTTTTGTTTCGAGCTTCCATAGCTTCTTCCGACAACATGCCAAGTGGCAGTATTACTGCTAACACAATTTGACTCCCATGACCACGTTTGACTTCATGAGAACACACTGGTTGTTCATACTTCGGAAGATCTTCACCAAAAGGGTGCTGTAGCTTAAGTGGTTAGCACGTTGACTACTAAGCAATGGTCACGAGTTCAAATCTCAGCCGTGGCAACATCAATTTTTCTGATATGTATTAATTTTTCTTTATGATAATGCATATCACAGCGCCCTCCTTCGCCGGTATTGCCACATAGCACTAAATCGCCGGCGAAGTAAAATAATTATAAATTGGCTGTGCTAGCTTCGAACTAATTCGCCTAAATAACACCAGAGGCGCTGCAATACTGTTCTAAAAACAAGTAAAAGTGCTATATTCGGCCGTGCCGAATCTTCTATACCCTTCACCACGGTGATTTTATTTATACAGACATGTACAGCATTATCCATATTGTTGACTCTTTATTTAAATAAAGTCGTATAAGAAAAAATCATTATTCATGAGTTAAAGAAATAGAAGACAAATGAAAACAAATTCCGTTTGCTACAATTGTCGCCGTGTTGTCAGCTACTTAATGATATTGAAGCCGACGCTACATCGTAAACTCTGACATTGTTGTAGAAATACTTATTTTGCTTTTATAAAATTAAATAACTTTTTCAAAAACTTTTAAATATCTCCTCCAAAACTTTTTGTTTGTATATGAATTTGTAATTTACAATAATAATGTAATTTGTGACATTTTCTTTTGTTGAATAAAATAGAAATTAGCCTAAGTTGACGACATCCACAACGGTGGTCGTGTAGCCATGTAGCTACACTGGCTTCAAAAAAAAAAACGTTTACCTATAAACGTGTGTATTTTATTTTTGGCAGTTTTTACCCGGTATCCTGATGATGTCTATGTGTTTAATGCACCTAGGTTTTAAACAAAGATCTCATCTATTTTAAATCAATCGCATTTAAAAAAAAAAAAATCAAACGCATTTAAAAAAATATGTTACTCTATATACACACATACATACATATGTATATTCTTAATATTAAATATATGTTATGTTACAGTCATGATTTTCATTTTCAAAGAAATATTGAAATTTTTGTTTTAATTTTTCGAAAATTGTGTGTAAAAATTTTTTGTAAAAATATTTTTTTAAAAATTTTTTGTAAAAGTTTATTCGAAAATTTTTTGGAAAATTTTTTAAAAAAATTTTTTTTCTAATATTTTTCTGTAAAATATCTTTTTGAAAATGCTTTGTAAATTTTTTTGTAAATATTTTTGAAAAAAATTTTTTTAAAAAATTTTTTTTTAAAAATTTTTTTAAAAATTTTTTTTTAAAAATTTGATTGAAATTTTTTTGTTAAATTTTGGACCTTTCTCCAATATATTGAGTTAGAATGGTCAGACTAAAGCAAAAAGAAATCCTTACAAAAAAAAAAAAAAATTCATCATATTGACACATGGGGGGCCCTTTTAACTGCTCCTATTTGTCAGTAGGTACCCTGTGGGTCCATTGGCTACCTCTATGCGTATTGCTTTTTATTAAGGTCTCTAATACAAATCAAAGCAGAAAAACCCTACCAATCTAAAAACAAACAAAAATCGCCCCTCGCAGGGGGTTATTGATCCCCCGAGATCTGTATGCACTCCTTGCGATCTACCTGTCACACTCTAATATTTATTTGACAAAAAAAGGCAAAACAGAATCATTAAAGCCGAAAAAATTAAAAAAAAACGTAAAAAAAACGTAAAAAAAATATAGGTGGGCGTGGTTTTTGGCCCGTAGCCTCCAAAGGAATGATCCGATGTTGCTGAATTGCAATACCAAAATTTTCGAAACTATGCCTGACAGATTGGTGTGCTTAAATTTTTTGTATCTCTTCTGATGCCTTGGCAAATGACATTACCACACTAACACGGACAGACGGACAGACGGACAGACGGACAGACGGACATCGCTTAATCAACTTCTCTATGTATAAGGATCCAGAATATATATACTTTATGGGGTCGGAAATGAATATTGTAGAAATTACACACGGAATGACAAACTTATATATACCCTTTCCACCTGTGGTGAAGGGTATAAAAATATGTTACTCTATATACACACATACATACATATGTATATTCTTAATATTAAATATATGTTATGTTACAGTCATGATTTTCATTTTCAAAGAAATATTGAAATTTTTGTTTTAATTTTTCGAAAATTGTGTGTAAAAATTTTTTGTAAAAATATTTTTTTAAAAATTTTTTGTAAAATTTTATTCGAAAATTTTTTGGAAAATTTTTTAAAAAAATTTTTTTTCTAATATTTTTCTGTAAAATATCTTTTTGAAAATGCTTTGTAAATTTTTTTGTAAATATTTTTGAAAAAAATTTTTTTAAAAAATTTTTTTTTAAAAATTTTTTTAAAAATTTTTTTTTAAAAATTTGATTGAAATTTTTTTGTTAAATTTTGGACCTTTCTCCAATATATTGAGTTAGAATGGTCAGACTAAAGCAAAAAGAAATCCTTACAAAAAAAAAAAAAAATTCATCATATTGACACATGGGGGGCCCTTTTAACTGCTCCTATTTGTCAGTAGGTACCCTGTGGGTCCATTGGCTACCTCTATGCGTATTGCTTTTTATTAAGGTCTCTAATACAAATCAAAGCAGAAAAACCCTACCAATCTAAAAACAAACAAAAATCGCCCCTCGCAGGGGGTTATTGATCCCCCGAGATCTGTATGCACTCCTTGCGATCTACCTGTCACACTCTAATATTTATTTGACAAAAAAAGGCAAAACAGAATCATTAAAGCCGAAAAAAATTTAAAAAAAACGTAAAAAAAACGTAAAAAAAATATAGGTGGGCGTGGTTTTTGGCCCGTAGCCTCCAAAGGAATGATCCGATGTTGCTGAATTGCAATACCAAAATTTTCGAAACTATGCCTGACAGATTGGTGTGCTTAAATTTTTTGTATCTCTTCTGATGCCTTGGCAAATGACATTACCACACTAACACGGACAGACGGACAGACGGACAGACGGACAGACGGACAGACGGACAGACGGACAGACGGACATCGCTTAATCAACTTCTCTATGTATAAGGATCCAGAATATATATACTTTATGGGGTCGGAAATGAATATTGTAGAAATTACACACGGAATGACAAACTTATATATACCCTTTCCACCTGTGGTGAAGGGTATAAAAATATGTTACTCTATATACACACATACATACATATGTATATTCTTAATATTAAATATATGTTATGTTACAGTCATGATTTTCATTTTCAAAGAAATATTGAAATTTTTGTTTTAATTTTTCGAAAATTGTGTGTAAAAATTTTTTGTAAAAATATTTTTTTAAAAATTTTTTGTAAAATTTAATTCGAAAATTTTTTGGAAAATTTTTTAAAAAAATTTTTTTTCTAATATTTTTCTGTAAAATATCTTTTTGAAAATGCTTTGTAAATTTTTTTGTAAATATTTTTGAAAAAAATTAAAAAAATTTTTTTTTAAAAATTTTTTAAAAAATTTTTTTTTAAAAATTTGATTGAAATTTTTTTGTTAAATTTTGGACCTTTCTCCAATCTATTGAGTTAGAATGGTCAGACTAAAGCAAAAAGAAATCCTTACAAAAAAAAAAATCATCATATTGACACATGGGGGGCCCTTTTAACTGCTCCTATTTGTCAGTGGGTACCCTGTGGGTCCATTGGCTACCTCTATGCGTATTGCTTTCTATTAAGGTCTCTAATACAAATCAAAGCAGAAAAACCCTACTAATCTAAAAACAAACAAAAAGCGCCCCTCGCAGGGGGTTATTGATCCCCCGAGATCTGTATGCACTCCTTGCGATCTACCTGTCACACTCTAATATTTATTTGACAAAAAAAGGCAAAACAGAATCATTAAAGCCGAAAAAAATTAAAAAAAAAACGTAAAAAAAACGTAAAAAAATATAGGTGGGCGTGGTTTTTGGCCCGTAGCCTCCGAAGGAATGATCCGATGTTGCTGAATTGCAATACCAAAATTTTCGAAACTATGCCTGACAGATTGGTGTGCTTAAATTTTTTGTATCTCTTCTGATGCCTTGGCAAATGACATTACCACACTAACACGGACAGACGGACAGACGGACAGACGGACAGACGGACATCGCTTAATCAACTTCTCTATGTATAAGGATCCAGAATATATATACTTTATGGGGTCGGAAATGAATATTGTAGAAATTACACACGGAATGACAAACTTATATATACCCTTTCCACCTGTGGTGAAGGGTATAAAAATATGTTACTCTATATACACACATACATACATATGTATATTCTTAATATTAAATATATGTTATGTTACAGTCATGATTTTCATTTTCAAAGAAATATTGAAATTTTTGTTTTAATTTTTCGAAAATTGTGTGTAAAAATTTTTTGTAAAAATATTTTTTTAAAAATTTTTTGTAAAAGTTTATTCGAAAATTTTTTGGAAAATTTTTTAAAAAAATTTTTTTTCTAATATTTTTCTGTAAAATATCTTTTTGAAAATGCTTTGTAAATTTTTTTGTAAATATTTTTGAAAAAAATTTTTTTAAAAAATTTTTTTTTAAAAATTTTTTTAAAAATTTTTTTTTAAAAATTTGATTGAAATTTTTTTGTTAAATTTTGGACCTTTCTCCAATATATTGAGTTAGAATGGTCAGACTAAAGCAAAAAGAAATCCTTACAAAAAAAAAAAAAAATTCATCATATTGACACATGGGGGGCCCTTTTAACTGCTCCTATTTGTCAGTAGGTACCCTGTGGGTCCATTGGCTACCTCTATGCGTATTGCTTTTTATTAAGGTCTCTAATACAAATCAAAGCAGAAAAACCCTACCAATCTAAAAACAAACAAAAATCGCCCCTCGCAGGGGGTTATTGATCCCCCGAGATCTGTATGCACTCCTTGCGATCTACCTGTCACACTCTAATATTTATTTGACAAAAAAAGGCAAAACAGAATCATTAAAGCCGAAAAAATTAAAAAAAAAACGTAAAAAAAACGTAAAAAAAATATAGGTGGGCGTGGTTTTTGGCCCGTAGCCTCCAAAGGAATGATCCGATGTTGCTGAATTGCAATACCAAAATTTTCGAAACTATGCCTGACAGATTGGTGTGCTTAAATTTTTTGTATCTCTTCTGATGCCTTGGCAAATGACATTACCACACTAACACGGACAGACGGACAGACGGACAGACGGACAGACGGACATCGCTTAATCAACTTCTCTATGTATAAGGATCCAGAATATATATACTTTATGGGGTCGGAAATGAATATTGTAGAAATTACACACGGAATGACAAACTTATATATACCCTTTCCACCTGTGGTGAAGGGTATAAAAATATGTTACTCTATATACACACATACATACATATGTATATTCTTAATATTAAATATATGTTATGTTACAGTCATGATTTTCATTTTCAAAGAAATATTGAAATTTTTGTTTTAATTTTTCGAAAATTGTGTGTAAAAATTTTTTGTAAAAATATTTTTTTAAAAATTTTTTGTAAAATTTTATTCGAAAATTTTTTGGAAAATTTTTTAAAAAAATTTTTTTTCTAATATTTTTCTGTAAAATATCTTTTTGAAAATGCTTATTAAATTTTTTTGTAAATATTTTTGAAAAAATTTTTTTTTAAAAATTTTTTTAAAAATTTTTTTTTAAAAATTTGATTGAAATTTTTTTGTTAAATTTTGGACCTTTCTCCAATATATTGAGTTAGAATGGTCAGACTAAAGCAAAAAGAAATCCTTACAAAAAAAAAAAATATTCATCATATTGACACATGGGGGGCCTTTTAACTGCTCCTATTTGTCAGTAGGTACCCTGTGGGTCCATTGGCTACCTCTATGCGTATTGCTTTTTATTAAGGTCTCTAATACAAATCAAAGCAGAAAAACCCTACCAATCTAAAAACAAACAAAAATCGCCCCTCGCAGGGGGTTATTGATCCCCCGAGATCTGTATGCACTCCTTGCGATCTACCTGTCACACTCTAATATTTATTTGACAAAAAAAGGCAAAACAGAATCATTAAAGCCGAAAAAAATTTAAAAAAAACGTAAAAAAAAACGTAAAAAAAATATAGGTGGGCGTGGTTTTTGGCCCGTAGCCTCCAAAGGAATGATCCGATGTTGCTGAATTGCAATACCAAAATTTCGAAACTATGCCTGACAGATTGGTGTGCTTAAATTTTTTGTATCTCTTCTGATGCCTTGGCAAATGACATTACCACACTAACACGGACAGACGGACAGACGGACAGACGGACAGACGGACATCGCTTAATCAACTTCTCTATGTATAAGGATCCAGAATATATATACTTTATGGGGTCGGAAATGAATATTGTAGAAATTACACACGGAATGACAAACTTATATATACCCTTTCCACCTGTGGTGAAGGGTATAATAAT
>CATIVE010000431.1:0-40068 GCA_949628195.1 Phasia obesa
ATGGTATGGTCACAACAACCATCTTATGTTTTCTGTAACAATATGTGCTTACGATGAATAACTTATAGTTGTTTTAATCATCACTATGGTTACGATAAACAAATTTTTGTTATCATTTGATCATTAAATGGTTACTACAATCAAAAAATGCAACATGGTTGGTTTATAATAAGTATAAATATTTAAAATTAAAAATTAAAGGGTGTCCCATTAGTTGGTTTATTTTGATATATATATGGCCAAACTTTTGAACCGTTATAGACAGACAGTTGAAATTTACAAAAAACTTGTATTGCTAAGTCCGCTAAAATAACAAGTGTAAAATATGAATTTGGAAATTAAAGGGTGTCCCAATAGTTAATGTAAAAGTAATATATATGGCCAAACTTTTCAACTGTTATAGATAGACAGTTGAAATTTACAAAGAACCTATATTGCTTAGTCCGCTATTACAACAAATATAAAATTTGGATCTATAAATTAAAGGGTGTCTCCATTATTGATGTAATTTGACCATTATGTCCTCATCTTTGGAGCCGTTATAGACAAACAATTGAAAAATAGACAGAATGTTCACTACTATGTCTGGTATAACAATAAGTATAAATATTTAAAATTGGAAATTAAAAGGTGTCCCAATAGTTAATGTAATTTGATGTATATGGACACAAAGTTAAAATTTAAAAAGAATCTGTATGACAAAGTCCTCCTTAAAAAGTATTTATAATAAAATTTGAATTTAAAGGATGTCCCAATAGGTGACGTCATTTGATATATATGACCATATCTTTTAAACAGTTATTGATAAACACTTAACAATTAGACAGAATGTCCATTACTATATATGTTATAATAAGTATAAATATTTAAAGTTATAAATTACAGGGTGTCGCAATAGTTTATGCAATTTGATGTATATGACAAAACTTTTAAACCGTTACAGACAGACGGTTGAAATTTACAATGAACCTGTATTGCTACGACCGCTATAACTAGAATAAAATTTGAATTCGGCAATTACAGGGTGTCGCAATAGTTACCGTCTTAAAGAAACATGATTTTAAGTTTGTCTGTTTTGAAGTCGGTTTTTTTTTTTTTTGCAAGAATTATTATATAAACAAATAAGGTATAATTTATTTAATTTATTTTATAATAAAATTTTATATTTTTCAATGTTATATTTAAGTTAGACAATGATATGGTTCTAACATGACAATATTATTATATTAATAATAACATGGTTGACTACAAACATATAATCCAATCATAATATATTGCTCTAAGATTATGGTTACCTCAACCAAGTTTTTTCTTTGCGTGTATTGCATAAATCTATTAAAAAAAAACATTGATAATAAGGAAAACGATAACAAAAAAACCGATAACAAAAATTTAACTTAAACGTAATAAACAAGTCCGAATATTCGGTCGAATTTCGTTCTCTGGTCGAATTTTAAGAATATACCAAAGATTCTGTTTTACAAAAAATTAAATATCTCAATTTTATAAAGTTTTTAATTTTACAAAAAATATTTGCAATGATAAAACAAAAATACATTTTTTATAGCTAAAATACATGTTTCTGTATTGGCGACATTGTGTTAGAGGCATTTTAGCGATATTCGTTTTGTAAAAACAAAAAAATGTGACTTCTTTATTTTAGACTTTAGACTTCTTTCTTCTAATTTAGACTTCTTAAATTAGATTTCTTTTCATGTCTATTCACCAAGCTGTAAATATAACTTCATTTTAAAACAAACAAAGAAACCAATAGATTTGTGTACAGGGTTATCAGATATGGCACTTTCTAGCCGATTTTCAATCTTATTTGGCGATGAAATTTTGGACTGATATAAGGAATATCAAATTGAAGAAATTGAAGTTATAAAAGTAATTTGTTTTTCATATATATATATAGTTTTCATATATAGTTTTACTTCTGGAATCTGGAAACTTTATTTAAAAAGTTGCAATTCCTTATCTCAAACAAAATTCCTTGTTTTCAAAGATTTTTATAAATTCCAACATGCCTTTGGATGCTTAACAACCGCAATAGAAAATATTAACTTTTGTTTTAGAAAGATTATAAAAAATTAAGCTATTCTATCTAATTATGTACAGTTTCATTAATTCGTACTCGTGCCGGTAAATCTAATGAATTTGTTATTTCCTTACTTAAAGGAAGTTTTAAAGTAAGTCTGCTAATTACTCGACAGAAATATAGCTTTCAATAATGAATTCCATCAAAACTCGACTGCGAAACAGAAAACAGTATTATTTTTTTGCTGCTATAGATTTTATAAATTGAAATATGGCATGTTGCACACATATGTTGATCCTTAGTAATCTATACATATAATAAAATAGTAACTTATTTCCGTCTGTCTGTCTGTCTGTCTGCACATTTTAAACACCTTTACAATAATTTTTAGAATTTTAGAATTTCTTATAAATTTTAGAATTTCTTATAAATTTTAGAATTTTATCCAGTGATGGGTACCTTTATATAAAGTAAATAAATAAACGATAACTGAAGCACTATTAAAGTAAGAGTCTTACAATTGGTGTGGAATACTTTCAAAGCAAAATCGAGAAAAATATTGACCAGACGCACAGCACATAAAATAATATGAGGTTTTTGTATTAGAGGCGAGCGGCTCGTCCAGAAAATTTGTATGAAGAGCACTCAATTTCTTGAGTGATTTCTATACAAATTTTATAGACGAACCGCTCGCCTGTAATACAAAAACCGCACATAAATTTAATTCCCATAAAATATATTGTAAATAAGAACACAGTGACAAATACCTTGATGATGGGTATATTCAGGTCTCCATTTATTATAGTAACCACTATTTTTAATTGTTTTAAGTAAAACAATTAATTAATCATTTTAAAGAGAAAACAAAATATTTATAAATTTGGGTGACTTTTTTATTTTTGGCGAATTTTAGCTATTTCGATTAAATTTATTTTTTGTTATTATAAAAAATATTTTCAAAATTAAAAAATATTGTATATATTTATATCAACAAAAACTATTTTGGCGCTTTAGGGGGAAAATATGACAGCCCTGCTTGTGTAGAAGGTTAAATTAAATTAGGTGGAAAATGTTAGGTACATTATATACATTTGCTATACATATTAGCAATCTAGCGTTAAAAATTTGAAGCGTCTTTATAAACTTCACTGCACATCACATCGTTTGATAATAAAATAGAACCAAAAAAAAAAAAGGAATTTAATAGTAAGATAATAAAACATATTATTATTATTTTATGAAAAGTTAATGTTGACAGCATTCGCTGTACAATATTATCTGCCTTCCAGCTATGAGTGACAAAAGATGTTTGTAGATAATTTAAGAAAGTTGAGTGTAATCTGCCACAAAACATGACTCACTTTATTAAGTAAAAAATGTTTGTGTTTAAATATACTTACAACTTTTGCAGTCATCTTCAAACTAAAACAATTATTTTTGTTTTATTAACTTTTTACATCTATAATTTTTAACTCCTCAGAGATTAAAAATTGTAAGTTTTTGTAAAATAATTCGTTACGATTGCATTTTTTTTTAAATAAACTTTTACTTTTTTAACCACTCTAGTGTAAAATAAAATTAACTAAATACGCTCATGAGTAACATTTATTATAAATACTAAGTAAAGAAAAACTAAGCAACAAATTTAAAAGAAAAACAACCATTAGAGATAGAAATGGTAAGAAAAATGAAAAAAGTGTAAACAACTTGAATTAAGGATAAAAAAATATTTTCTAATGCTTACATACGAGTACACCCATTGCCAGTATAACCACCATAACCACCATCATCATCAACGCGTTTGCCATTCCAAAAAAAAAATCAAATAAACACATGGTACAAGTACCACTAGTTGAAGATTAAATAAAATAAAACTTATGGCATAAGTTATTCCTTATCGTTTTATTCTTCTTTTGTGTATTCTACTTGTTTTTATGTTTCTTTCTTAGTTTGTTTTTCCTTCAATTTTGTAATCAAACATTTATTATAAATGTGAAGAAAGAAAAGTTATTAATAAGAAATAATATGGCATTGCAACTTCAGCTAGTGGAAAAGACACAATACACAAAACACAAATTATTTTTCCGATTTAAACAAATAATCCAAAAAATGTCTCTTTTAAAGCAAATTTGTATATTTAACCCGTTAGTTAATTTTGAACTTAGTTTATTCAATGAAATACACGAAATCTTTTTAACTAATATAATTACGATATACGGCAAAAACATTTTACTGAAATTACAAAAACGGTTCGAACAGATAAACTAGCTGCATCAAACAACAAAGTGTGCTAAAATAAAACGAAAACCGAACAAAAAATTTAATTGAATTAAAAAAGCAAGTTAACTGAAATTTTAATTAAAACTGAACCAATTAAAAAAAATTAATTGAACTACACAAAATATTCCAACAAAAAGTTTAGCTGCAACAAACAAACTCTTTTGCGAATTGTGCTCTAGGGTAAATATTTCTTAACTACTTCATATAATTAGTGGTCACAGTATTTGATTGAAATGAAATAAATAATTTTTAAAGGTAAGGGTAAGGGATTGCAAGTTACACACTGTGTAATTTTTTAAGTCATGGCAAAATAACCATACACGGACACCACTACGTGAAAAAAGAACAAAAAAAAAAAAGACCCCTGTCTCCAGTTTGTGTGTCCGTATATGGTATTTTTTTCCGTGTAGCACTGTGTTATTCTTCATTCTAAATAAGTTTGTTACTGTTATGGTGTTTCAAATAGATTTGCGGGGTTCACCCATTAATGCAAATTCTTAATATGATAGATTTTTTAAATCCAACAGTAGTGTCAGTATTTTCTATTTGAAAAAATATTAGTTTAAAAATCGAAACTTTTGTCGAAAAATCGCCTAATATAGCAGAGTATAACACAATTTTAGTCACTGGTCTCTTAAGCTATAAGCTAATAAGTAAACCTATTTTACAAATAACAAATTTCTAAGGATAAAGAATATTTTTTACAAATTAGGTGATTAATTTTAAAGAACAATAGAAAAAATGTTACTTTAGACACTAGTAAAATGTAAAGGATTTTAATTTAGTTTTTAGGGTTCCACACCCAAAGGCTAAAAACGTAATCATATTGTTTTCACTGCAATGTATATCCGTCTGACCCTCCGTCTGTCAGCGCCTTTTATCTGTGGAACCGTCTGAGGTAGAAATTTTCGCAGAAGATGTATAACCGTTTCCGCTATAGCAACAAATACTAAAACTTATAGGGTGTTCCGATAGAGACGTTTTATTCACGCTTATGTGTTTATTTCTTGAACTGTAGGAGGCATAGAATAAATAATAAAATTAAAGGGTGTTCCAGCAGTGACATGATAGGTAATAGGTAGACTCGCTCGTTTCTATTAAGTTTTTGCAACAATGTAACTCCACAAAGTAAAAATACAAATCAAATACAAATTTTATTCAATTGGCTATTTGGTAGTAAGTAATACACATGTAGTCAGCGTCATCTGTGTCTAAAATATGAAAAATTAAAGGTGCCGTGCCGTACTAAGAAGTTAAAACGATCTGTGTTTTAAAATATACTACTTTAAAAAATTAAAGGTACCGTACTAAGCAGTACTTTTATATACAATTAAGGGTTTTAATTGGATTTTGATAAAAATTAATTATTTTTTCAATTGGTTCAATTATATTCTTAATTCAAAAAGAAAACAATAATCTTCCAAATATTTGAATCAATTAAAAATTTAATTAAATTTGTATTTGGTATCAATTAAAATCTTTAATTGGAGCAAACATTTTTTTCTGTGTACCGGAAAACGTACTTTCACTGTTTTTTCTCCACTTTCTCTTGGAAATAAGATATTTCCATAAAATAAATAAATAATAAATATAAATTTTGTTAAAATCTATCCGGTAGTTATTACGTGATGCGAACGCAAAGAAAAGCAGACAGACGGAAATGAGTTGCTATTTTATTATATGTATAGATTATATGTATAGATAAAATTTTGGTTTAGTTATCGAAATGGTAATTTTTTTTATAATGCTTTCAGCAATTGAACACACTTTAATACTAATAAATAAAAATTAATATTAATAAAATTATATTTGTGATTAAACACAGTTTCATTACTTTATTTTTTATATTGTTGGTGCTTTTCATACATATTTTCTGGACGATTTGCATGATTGGGGTACAGAACAGCACACTCATTTTTTACATTTTTGCATATCATTCAAGATTTTATATTTTATAACTTAAAAATTCATGTTATATTGTTATATTAAATATTAAACGGGATCATGGTATAACCTTGTATGCTGACGACAGTCTTCACCAGAAGGTAAGACAAAAGTTTTTCATTTACTGGTTAAACATATCAACTAAACTTAATAAATACAAATGTACATATCTCTATAAGATAATAATTAACCTTTTAACATGAAATTAATTACTTTTTACATACTTAGCATAACATAATCAATTCTTTTCTATGGTTTAACATGACTGCATCTATTTCAATAAGGAAAACTTATTTAAAATAAAAGCAACCTAAATTCAATAAAATATTGCAACTAAAATAAAATCTCTTTTCTTGTTACCATTTCCTGCAATAAATAATGATTTCCGCTTTATACACAGGAAATAAAATTTATTTATCATGACAAAATTGCTTTTTTAAATTTTCTTCTGACTACACAAAAAAACATTTCACATCGAATGTAAATCTTAAGGAGTTGGAAGGGAAATAAGTATGTGAATTTTTTACTTGTAAAAGAAAATTCTAAATAGTTTTTTCTTTCAAATAACTTACATATATTGACAGATAGCAAAATCAAAAAGTATTAAACACCTGCGGCAACAATATCTTGCCGTTAAAACAGAAGTATATTTTTATAAGAATAAAATACGCATTCACATAGAAGAATGTTTTGTGTAAACTTCCCGATGGATGTATTTGCTGGTAACATATTGTTTTGCGTATTTCACAAATATAAATAAAATTTTATTTGCTGTATTGTTTGCATATTTTCGATAGAGTTACTGACAAAGCATATTTTATATTTATTATTTTTTTTTTTTAAATTTTGTTGTTATATAAATAGCACACTCTAGTTCAACGCATAGAGCATTTCAAAAAAGCTAAAAGGAATTTAGAACATTAGAAGTATTATTCGTGTCATATTTTCTCAAAAGTAAACTAAAAATATTACTTATTTTACTTATTGACTAAAAATAAGTAATTTTTTCATTTCCACTTTCCGACAGGGATTAAAACGTCATAGATCTTGCAACTTCATTATGATTTTTGCTCAGTTTGTATTATCATTTCATCACAAAGACATTAGTGCTAAAACAACGCTTTCAATACTTATTTTAAAATTCGTTATTCTGTTCGGGAATATTTTACCTCATTATCCTGTTCAATGATGAAACTGTTTTTTGGCTGAATGTGCATGTAAGTACATCGTTTTCGGGTTATTTTTTGAGAGAACATGTGAGATGATGAGTTATAGTAACCCCTAATAAAATAATCATATAACTCTACATTTTTTATCGATAAGTCTTTCTCTAATTATGTACACTAAAACAAATATAAAAAATCCAGAGTTAAATGTTTACGAAAGAAAAGAATTAATCTTAAAAAAAAGCAAACAAACACCAATACTTAAACAAAAATACTTACTTACTTACTTACTTACTTACTTACTTACTTACTTACTTACTTACTTACTTACTTACTTACTTTCTTACTTACTTACTTACTTAAGATCAAGAATTTGGCAAAATAAAGTCAGTCATATTTTTGATTCAAAACACACAACGAAGTTTTATTTTTCGCTTAGAAAAATTAAAAACCAAAATTGGCGCAGTCGGTAGGATATCGCAAGTCCTATCCAACATAAAAAGAAGAAATTTTTATGTATTAAAGCGGTACGGATTGAATTTTAATTCTTAGTGCGATACCATTTTTTTCGTTAGTGTGAAAAAAAATCTAAAAACAAAAGTGAACGAAAATCTTTGTAAATTTGTTTTTTGCAAGATTTCGAACTTTTGTGAGCGTGATATGAATGATCATATCAACGTATGAACTTTAAAATTAACTTTATGAACCTAAAAAAAAGGTGTAAAAGATTTAACAAAATATTTCTCCAAACAAAACAAATATTAAAGTTAAAAAATAAAACACAAAAAGCAAATAAAGAACAAAAAAAAAAAAAAAAAAAACTGGAGAACAAACTAATTAAAAGTTTTAAGCCAACCAGCAGAACATTTAATAAAATCTTTTTTAACAAAAGCTACATCAACAACTTTTTGAGAAGATTTATATCCAGAGGATCAAACCTATCCTTCTTTCAACAAGGCATCCGGTATTGAAGCTGCATTCCACAGGACATCACATCCTCACCGTTAAGGTAAAATAAGTAAATAGTTTTAAGAGTATAATATTTTTACTTATTTACATTACTGCCTTCAGCATTTATAAAATTTTTTTTAAGAGATAAAAAGTATTGACAGAAAATTAAATCAAATTGTTTTGTAAAAAAAAAGTGGTTCAAAAGAAGAAAAAATAATAACAAAGCTAGTAAAATTTTTTTTTTTTCCAAAAGAGGAAAATTTCTTGCAAATGCATATAACAGAAAAAACATGAAATAGAGTCTGAAATAGAAAGAATTATATTGTATACAATTAAAGAAGAAGATATTGAAATATTAACAAATTATTTACGTAAGATTACGTTAATAAAAATTAGTGCAAGGCGAAAGTATTCAAGAAATAAAAAATTTAAACAAAAACATATAAGAATTTAAAAATAAGAAAATAAGAAAATAATAATAAATTTTTTTGTAACTATGGCACAAATAAATTTCGACCCTCTTAAATATTTGGGAAACCTCCCTGAATTCAACGGGGACGGTAGAGAATTACAGAATTTCATAAACTTAATAGATAGGATACACCCCAATTTACAAAGTTATGACGAATTGTCACAAGGACTATTCTCTGATCTTATTAAAAGCAAATTGAAAGGCAAAGCTATGGATGTAATAGAAATAAACTTTCAAGCAATTTCCTGGACAGATATTAAACTAGTATTACAGAATAACTTTGGTGACAGACTCAGTTGTGACGAACTTTTCGATTCCCTCAGAGCAGTAACGTTTAGGACAACTAGTTTAGAATTTTACGAGGAAATAAAAAGTAAACTCCGACGACTTAATAATAAAACATTGTTCATAATGGGACAAGGACAACAGCAAGAAGCATTGAACGCAGTAGCCTTAAATAACTCCCGTACAGCTTTAAACGTATTTAAATCAAAAATACCTGAACCAATGAAGACAATATTAGCATGCAGAAACCCAACAACATTGGAAGAAGCTATGAATATTCTTTTTGAGGCAGTAGATATTCAGCAACAATTCTACAACAGACAGGAAAATAAAAAACAAAATCAAAAAACATATAATTCCAAGCAGAACTATCAAGGACCAAGACATTTTCCTCACTCTTCTCAAAACCAAGGAAGAAATTTTCCACCACAAAATTCTCAAGGACGTTATTTTCAGCCATTCCCAAGTTACGACCGAAACTTTCAACAACCACGCACATACCCACAAACAAATCAACAAAATCAAAATCCCCAAAATACATCTTTTAACTTGAATAGGCCGAACTTTCGAAACCAACCCGAGCCAATGGATATTAGTAAAGTCGAAGTGTCAGAAAATTTTCAGGAACCAGCCTTGGACATAAATTACCATATATAACAATAAAAACTAATTTAGGATTTATTAGGTTAATAATAGACACAGGAGCAACAAATTCCATTCTGAACCCAGGAATTTGTAATCCAAAAAGAATTTTTTCAACAAATCCAATTCTTATAAAAACACTCCAACATAAAGTTTACGTAGATGAAAAAGCTATAGTACCTCTTTTTGAGGAATTTGGCATTAACGGGTCAGACAAAAAACTTGAATTTTACATAATGAAGTTTCACAATTTTTATGACGGTCTGATAGGCAACGACATATTAAGACCATTAGACGCATGCATAGATTATAAAAATAAGAAAATAACCATCGGTAATAAAACATTACCAATGCTTTTTGAAAATGAAGCAACAAATAAAAATAGAATACAAACTCCACATGACTCCGAGTTAATTTATTTTAAAGAGGAATTTCATGGAAAAATGTTAAGAGAAGGTATTTTAGACGCGGAAGACGGAAAAGTAGAAATTAATTTATTATCCGAAAGTAATAGCGTATCTACGCAGAAGGTAGATCACGAGAATTTTAGTGTAATTGAAAGAAAGTAAATAAAACCACTATTAGAGCAAATTCGAACGGAACACCTTAATTTTGAAGAAAGAAGAGAATTATTAAAATTGATAAAAAATTATTCAGATATTTTCTATCAGCAAAATACAAGATTGACTTTTACTTCAGCTATAAAACACGAGATCAGAACCATAGATGACAGGTACCCAATTCCCAATATTGATGAAATCCTTGATAAACTGGGAAGATGCCAGTATTTCACCACGCTAGATTTAGCGAAAGGTTTTCACCAAATAGAAATTAAGGAGGAAGACATTCATAAGACCGCCTTCACTGTGGAAGGAGGACACTATGAATTCCTAAGAATGCCGTTTGGGTTGAAGACAGCCCCAGCGACATTTCAAAGGTTAATGAACAATATTCTTAAAGATTACATTAACAAGATTTGCCTTGTTTATTTGGATGACATAATTATTTTCTCCACCTCCCTTCAGGAACACCTTAATTCAATTAATTTAATCTTTAAACGCTTACAAGAAGCAAATCTTAAAGTACAACTAGATAAATCAGAATTCTTAAAAAAGGAAACCGAATTCCTTGGACATATAGTAACCCCGCTAGGAATAAAAGCAAACCCCAAAAAAATTGAGTGTGTAAAAAATTTCCCTATCCCTAAGACTCCCAAACAAATTAAACAATTTCTTGGATTAACGGGATACTATAGAAAATTTATAAAAGATTACTCCATGATCGCTAAACCTATGACCAAATACCTAAAAAAGGATACCAAAATAAACATTGCTGATCCACAATACGTAGAAAGTTTCAATACTCTCAGAACTTTATTAACGCATGACCCGATTCTAACATACCCAAATTTTTCGAAAAAATTCACCCTTACGACAGACGCAAGTAATTTTGCTTTAGGAGCAATACTTTCACAAGACAATCATCCCATTTGCTACGCAAGCCGAACTCTCAACGAACATGAGTGTAATTACAGCACTATTGAGAAGGAACTTCTAGCCATCGTTTGGGCTACCAAATATTTTCGACCATATCTATTTGGACGAAAATTCGTAATCGAAACTGACCACAAACCACTCACGTGGTTATTTTCCATAAAAGAACCAAATTCAAAATTGGTAAGATGGAGATTAAAACTCTCAGAGTTTGACTACGAAATAAAGTACAAAAAAGGGATAAAAAATAGTAATGCCGATGCACTTTCAAGAATAGAACCTGATTCTGCCAATATTAATTCTCTAGAAACAGAAGTTCTTAGCATAAAAGAAACGGAATCTCCTATCAACATGTTTAAAAATCAAATTATCATTACTAAGATTTTCTCAGGAGCAGCCAGAATTAAAAATGAAAAAATATTTAAAAATTGTCGGAAAGTTATAGGAATCAAAGAACTTGATAGAGAAACTTCAATATCTTTGCTAAAAAACCACTTCAACCCAAGCCAATTAAACGCAATTTTCATAGAAAATGAATTTTTCGACGTAATCAAGAACACTTATGAAGAATTATTTTCAACCAACAATAAATTTAGGATTGTAAGATGCACTCGTTTTCCAAGGGATATCAAAGATGAAGAAGAATTAACAGAAATAATAGAAAAGGAACACTTAAGTAAAAATCACCGGGGAATACAAGCCGTTTACGAAGAACTAAAAACAGAAATATACAATCCTCAACTAAAATTAAGAATAATACAATTTATTAACAACTGTGAAATATGCACTATTGAAAAATATGATAGGAAACCACCAAAAGTACCACTTAAAATAAGCGAAACCCCCTCAAAACCAAGAGAAATTGTACACATAGATGTATTTTACACATTGAAGAAAGAAATGTTTATGACAATGATAGATAAATTTTCAAAACACGCAGTTGCTTACAAAATCAACAGTAGAACTTGGACGGAATTCAAAACAAAACTCTTGCAGTACATAAATACACACGGTAAAATAGGAAAAATAATTGTTGATAATGAACTAGGATTTAAAGCCATTCCAATGCAAGAATTTTTTAAGGAAGAAAATATTAATGTACACTTTACTTCAAATAGTAATCACACATCAAATTCGGATATCGAAAGATTACACAATACCATAAATGAACACATAAGACTATTAAGACACGATGAGAAGAATAACGATGATACCACTGAAGAAAAAATTCTTAGAATAATAGGATTCTACAACAATACAATTCACAGTACAACTAAAATTAAACCAATAGACTTTTTAAACGGAAAAGTGAATGGAGAAAAATACCATGAAATACATGATCTAATGTGTAAGAAAAAGGAAGATTATATAAATAAAATAAACCAAACTAGAAAAGATGTAAAAATAGAAGAGGGTATAAATTACATTAAAGAAATTAGAGGAGGTAAGAACCATCGAAAATATAGGAAAATCGATTCAAAAAAAAATTGATGAAGAACACGTCGAAAACACTAAGACAGGGCACAAATATTATAAAACACACATTAAACAAAATAAAAAGTTTCAAAATAAGAATTCAGACAGAAACGAGGACTAGTAAACGCAATAGGTAAAGGACTGAAATATGTGACAGGGACAATGGACAGCGACGACGAAAAAGAAATATTCGACAAAATTACAAAACTAGAGAAAAGTAACGTAGACACAATGACAGCTTTAGACGAAATTTCATATCTAAGCACTTCTATGTCAGACAGAATATCAAATATTACAAACCACATAAATAACCAACAAAAAATCGTACAGAAATATGTGAATAAATTCAAGACAGACGTGCAAAATAAAATACTCAACTTAGATGATGAAACCGTTTTTCTTCAAAATGTCTTTCAAATTAATAATGATGTAAATCTACTAATGGACCACGTGAATGAAATTGGACATGTTATTTTTAATTCCAAATTGGGAATAGTTCCATCGGACATACTGACGAAGGAAGAATTTAATTTTATAGATGGAATAGAATCTTATCTTCAGACAAAAGTAGCCTTAAGGTATAGAGAAAATCTCGTAGTCTTAACATTGAGTGTGCCAAGATTTTTAAATGAATCATTTTCTGAAGTAACATTTGAACCACTTCCTAATCATGAAAATAAAACTTTAATATTAAACCAAAACACTATACTTATTAATAAAAATGAAATATATAAACCAAACACGTTAGAGTACAAAAACCTAGAAAAGATAAATGATGATTGCTTAACACATATTGTACAAAATATAGAACCTAAATGTAATATGAAGATAACAAACGATCAAGAAGAAAAAGAAATATACCCTGGTTTACTTATATTTAAACATTATCAAGATAAAATTGAAACTAATTGTAAAAACCCATACAAATTGGAAAATTTTAAGACTTACCTATTAAAGTTCGAAAACTGTATTGTTAAAACAAAACTAAGAACTTATGAAAACTATAAAATAAATGTAAAAGAAATGTTCATTTTAGAGAAATTTATTTTAAAAGTTAAAGAAAGTAATACTTCATTTACTGACCTAGACATTAAAGAAATACATTTTAACGAAACAATAAAAACTGTTAAATATAAACTTTTAAAAAACACTTTAATTAATACTGGCAGTAATATAGGAATTTCTGTCACTTTGATTGTTATTTTTATTATAATTTGTGTTAAAACACTTCAAACAAAAACTTACATTGTTTCTTCGTCGGAGCCTCACTCTAACGAAGGGGGAGTTATAGTAACCCCTAATAAAATAATCATATAACTCTACATTTTTTATCGATAAGTCTTTCTCTAATTATGTACACTAAAACAAATATAAAAAATCCAGAGTTAAATGTTTACGAAAGAAAAGAATTAATCTTAAAAAAAAGCAAACAAACACCAATACTTAAACAAAAATACTTACGTTTAAATTTCCCTATAATTGTGCCCATTAAAAAAATAAAAATGATAAACATGCATATTTGTCCACAATACTTTGTACAAACATGCATGCATTAAAACACTTGAAATATTTTAATTGCTCTTTTCCAAGAATACTTGTTTGCACTTCAAATATATTTTGGGTGGCCAATAAACCCTAATTAGATCAATATGAATTTCTTTGGAATTGTTTCACTTTCTTTTGTAAACAATTGATTTCTCAATAGTTCATAAGAATTATCAATAAGCATTTTCTTTTTTGTAAACTGTAAAATTTTAGTATTTAAGATCAAGAATTTGGAAAAATAAAGTCAGTCATATTTTTGATTCAAAACACACAACGAAGTTTTATTTTTCGCTTAGAAAAATTAAAAACCAAAATTATGATGTATTAAAAAAAAAACATTCTAAACCGATAAAGTTCGGTTTTCAGATGGAAAATGTATTTTTGAACCGATACCATGAATTCTGTGTAAGAATTTATTTCAAGTCAAAAAATCCGTCTGCCTGATTTAGATGATTTAAACATAATTATAAACATTTTGGGGTTGGCTTACATGAAAGGTACAAATAAAGGGTGAACTAAATACAAGTATCTTTTAAAACAGTGTATTATTTTGACACTGATAGATTTTTTCTGTCCAAAATATAGACTATAATTCAGTATCGGATTTTTCAGCGAACCAAAATGATTCGCTTAAATACCCTTAAGGCTGAAATTAGTCCGAGCTATTCGACAAATAGGCATAGAACACGTCAACAAGTCTTGAAAATTACACTAACAGGTTAAGCCGCGGATATGGCATGAATAAAATCTTGTTCCATAAATAATTACTCAATTTAGTCTGTGTGTCGGTCTGTCTGTACGTCTGCCTGTCTCTCTGTCAGCACGTCTGTGTGTCTAATTTTCTTTTGCGTTTGCATCACGTAAAAACTACTAGATGGATTTTAAGAAAATTATGTGAGGAGGTGGCGCAGTGACCAGAGATCACACCTATCACGGCTCTCAGAACAAACATGCTTTTTTCAGCGTCCAGTCTGGGCCAAATTGCCCGCGACACTCTTCAATCCCCCCTTACTTCCCAAGACAGGTTGGTTCTCCTAACTATCCAGTCGGATATAATCCTACAGTAATGGCTCATCGGTGGCTTAACTGATTCTACCCTAACTAAGTTACTACCCTCCGATCCCAATCTTTCAAGTTCGTCAGCGATTTCGTTGCCCTCAACATTACATTAAATGCCGCTTGGCTGTCGACGGTGACCTCTTTCCCTTCTAAAACTTGTCCAGACACCAGCTGTATGGCTTTCAAAACCGCCAACATCTCTGCCGGGAACACACTGCACTCATCTGGTAGTCTGTACGACATGCGTTTTCTAGTTCCCGCACCGCACCGCCTGCTTCCATCTTTGAACCATCTGTAACCCCGTTGTACAGTTTACTAGACCCCAACCATTCTTCCCTTTTTGGGAATACAACCAGGGGTATTCTACTGAAATCAAATTCAGTGACCATAAAGTCCGTTACTCGACCTCACCAACCCTGATTCAAAAAGTCTGAGCAAACTTCTCGCCGCCATTTCGACCACAAAACCCTCGATGGCGAGTAGGTGCAAAATGATGTCCAAAGCTGCTTGAGGTGTACTTCTCCTTGAACCTGTAATGCCAATCGAAGCACATCTCTGGACCTTGGCAAGAGTTTACCTATGAGTTTCCTTTCTCAATGCTTCCAACCAAACAGAACATCCATAGGAAACAATGGTTCATAAAACCGACGTGTAAATCCAGTTTACAACCTTTAGTCGTAGTCCCCAATTGCTGCCAATGGAGTTCTTACAGCATAGTTTAAGGCGGCACTAAAAAAGTAAGGGTTTTAGTATGGAATGCTTTCAAAGCAAAATCGAAAAAAATATTACAGGACTCTCACGAAGTGGCGGCCACAGCTAGTGACAGTTTAATCCTTCTACTGCATAGGCTCTAAATATAATGTAATTTAAAATAAATAATAAATTTGCCAAAATACATTTTGTTTCGATCTTGTCAACATTGGTCATTTCCTGACAAAAATCCATATTTAGTTTTTCGGAAATACACAACTTTCATTTAATTTAATTTACGACTTTTAACGACTGTGCTATCAACCATTATACAAAACCGAAAAATACTTGTTCACACCTATCATGGAAATTAATTACTCATTTTTGAAATTCAAACTCTATTGATAGGGAGGAACAAACAATACATTCTTAGACTTAGGTTTTTTGACAAGTGACTTAGGTTTTTGACGTTTCAGTTGACTATATATGTATATGCTTTTAAGTTTTGTATAATTTCTTATTGTATTTTGGAATTAAAAAGCAAAGACATAAAAATAATGTGTAATAAAATTAAATACTTAGAAAATGAGCGTGTCGCCTAGTAAATTGAGTCGCCTTGACATTATCTTTAAAAAAAATCTTTGTTTAATTTTTAGTAAAAATTTTTGAACGTCAATAAATTTTCTTCAGCAAATATGATCCTTACATATACATATGTATGGATATTTACTAAAGTAATTTCGAAACTAATTATTTAAGGTTTGTTAGCAAATACATTTCAATAATTGCATAGAATATATTCCTCCAAAGCTTAGCCCTTTTTAGGCTTAATGAGTCTTTTAAAGTTTATGTGATCAAACGGTTAGATTATAAACTGACCACTTATTTCCAATTTATTTTCATTCCGCACTTCTTAACAATGCTTTGGTGTATATATACAATAGTTAAAACAGAAAAGTTAGATTTTTGAAATAAGTCGCTAGTATTTCGCTTATGGAAACCGCATTCAGACAGGATAATAATAGCTAGATTCCGAACTAGAACGCGAAACAATACAGTTATTCAATGTTATGTTCCAACAGAGTCATCAGACCTCGAGAGTAACATTTTCGATACATCGAGGGAATATAGTATTTGTAATGGATGACTTTAATGCACTTTAATGCATGGGTCGGCACACATTACAGAAAATGTCGGAGAGCGGACAGATATTTGCAGAAATGTTTAAAGCCCAGCAGGCTTTAAATTGAACAGGCAATCAAGTTACTTTGCCCTGAGCTTTTAAAGGCAGATATATGTATAAGTGCACCACACCTACAACTGTTACATATTTCGCTTATGTTGTAGATAGATTATCCTATAGCTAATATCGGCGATATTTTATTCGTTAAAATAAGAGCTGCATCACACTATTGTCGAACTGGTTCTTAACGCAAAAAATTTCATTTCCCCTCCATTGCTGTAAAGCACACTTACTACAAATATTTTTAAGGAAACATTGTGCAATCAAATATTTTAAAAGTTTATAATATTCCCTAAGTCCCAGTTGTAAATTTATTTCATAAAATTTTAAAATATACAAAAAGGTGTGGAATGAAAAAAAGCCTTAAATCCCTTAAGGATTGCTGAAATAAAACTTAACTTTTTCCCATACAAATAAAAAACATTCAAAACTTATTAGTGCAGAAAATAAGTTTGTGTGCTCTTTCTTTTTGTCTTTTTTCAGAATAAAAACTTAAATATAAAATAAATTGTTGATATCATACCAAATTTATGCAAATTTTTACACTTTGCTCTATTTAATAGTTAAACAAGCGTGTTAAAAAACAAATAGACAACTTGTATTTTTTTTTTTCTTCAACAACCATAAGCAAAGAGAGGAAAGGGTATGAGGATTTTAGGGTTACTATAAACCGAAAAACTTTCATAGGGGTAATGGTGATTTTATTTAAACATGACCTTTTTAAGTATTTTAAACTTTTTGAATATTTTATTTCTGACTACTTACGACATTTTTCTATTAAAATCTTTTTCAGGCCAATCGCAAGATAAAATAAATTTAGGAAAATTAAACTTTTTTTAAATTGTAAAAGTGTATTTTTTTTTTTTTTTTTTTTTTGATAGACACTTTACAATAAAAGTAGCGAAAGTTGAAATTTATTTCTTTTCCTATTATGACATTATTGAAGGCTGTATATTTATTAAAACATTCAAAATAGTTTTGTTATAAGATATTAGACAAGAAGCAGGAAAACTGAATTAAAGCAAACTCTCGATTATCAACGGGTAGCTTATCCGTTATGCGAATTATCCGCGGCACCTACTTACTGTAAAACGTTTTTTGTACAATACAAAAAAGAAAAAAAAAACACATTACAACAAAATTTAAAACTTACAATCATTACGTGTATACGGAAATAAGTTTTCTAATTGCTAGTATGTATAAAAGTCATCATAAATAATAAAACAATGAACTATAATAATGTACATGTTGTACTATTATTTACTTATTTCAACCGTGTATTGTTTAACCGCTATCAGCAATTTCGCGGCTTATCGGATAAATTCGATTATCCGCGGTATCCGCACCAGTCAATTCAGCTGATAATCGGGATTTTACTGTATTATATTATACTAGCTGAGCCCGCCACTGCGTAAGCGTCCTTGCAATATATTGTTCGACTTTGCTTTAAAAGCAATTCACACCGAAAACTCTTGCTTTTTGTTTTTACTGCCGCCTTAAACTATGCTTCAGTTATGGTTATGTAATTACTTTATAAAACAGCGTCATCTGTTAGTGGTTAGTGTTTCAGTTATGATTTATGTATTTACTATACTACTAAAATAACTGCATACTTTCACTGCTTTATCTCCACTTTCTCTTGAAAATAAGATATTTTTGCAGAAAAAAGTATCCTATATTGGAGTCGGGATACTAACGTACCTCCTCACAAAATTTTGTTAAAATCCATCCAGTAGTTTCTACGTGATTCGAACACAAAAGAAATAAAGACAGACGTACAGACTGACAGACAGACAGACAGACAGACGGAAATGAGTTACTATTTTTAACCGACTTTTATGTATGTGCCCGCAGAACCCAGCCATTTCTGAACCCATTTTAAATTTCTTTATTTGAAAGACTATGCTTTCAGTTTGGTCCCGTTTTAAAAACAGTTCATTATTTTAAAAATTAAATGGTGTCCCCATACAACATGTTTTTTACGTGTATTTAGAACAGCAAAGGGCACCAATTTAAAATTTAAAAAAAATGCTTGTCACTATAGGTCCCTACAACAGAAAGTTATCAAAAATAAATTTAAAATTTAATGGGTGTCCCCAGAGGTGACCTAATTTAAACTATATGGGCCTATCTTCTGAACGGTTATAGACAAATCCTTGAAAATTTGACAGAATGTCGATTACTATGACCGTAATAACAAAAAGTATAAATATTCAAAATTATAAATTAAAGGGTGCTCCAATAGTTAATTAAATTTTATGAATATGGTTATACTTTTTAACAGTTGTACACAGACCGTTTAAATTTCCAAATAACCTGTATTACTAAGTCCGCTATAATAAAAAGTTTAAAATTTTAATTTAGAAGGGTGTCCCGATTGTTAATTTGATTCTATGTATGTGGCCAAACTTTTAAACTGTTGTAAACAGACTGATGAAATTTACAATGAACCTGTATTGCAAAGTCCGTTTGACCTAATTGGCACTATATTTTAAACCGTTATGGACAAACACCTGAAAATTAGGTAGAATGTCCACTACTTTTTCTGGTATAATAACAAGTATAAATATTTGGAATTATAGATTCAACGTTGTCCCAATAGTACATGTAATTTGATGTAGATGACAGTTAAAATTTACAAGTAAATCGTTGCGGCTAAGTCCTCTATAAAAACAGGTCTTTAATTAAAAATTAAAGGGTGTCCCAATATGTGATGTTATTTGATCTATGTGGCCCTTTCTTTGAAACCGTTATAGACAGAGGCTTGAATGGTGTCCCCATAAAAAACGCATGCTAGTGAAAATACCTTAACTTTTGAACAGTAATAGGGAGATGCTTGACATTCACATAGTCTTCACTTTTTTCTCGCTAATTTGGCGCATCTTTTATTTGGTTTAAATGTAATTCTTACAGATTACTTTTAACATTTTTAGTTTACAATTGGTGTTCATCTAACTGTTTTGAAGTCGTTTTTTTTTGCAAGAATTATATTATATTATATGTATAGATATAGATGATAATATTTGAATTTTTTAATTTTGTGCAGCCGTCACTGCTGCATACATATGTATGTGGGATCTGCTTCAAACAAACGTACCACTAGAAGTGGCAACACTTACTAACAGCGAGTGACGAATAATCGACGACGACTTTAAGAAAGACAGACTGACAGTAGACAGTTTAAATAAAAGGGAATCTCAGTAAAGACGTTGAAGAAGAAAGACGTGTATTTTTAATATTTTTTAAGTTTTATTTAAATAAATCACTTATGTACATAATTCATTAAAATTATGAGCGTTTTATTTTAATATCCTACAATTTTGGGGGCTCAACCGGGATAGTATTCGAATTGTGAGAGTACGTATTGATCAAGTGAGAGCTGTGTGCAAATTTAAAAGAGCAATTTATAGAATTTGAAAATTTTAAGAAGACTGATGTTTTAAGAACAAGGCAAGTTTAAAACTTTATTCTGAGTGAAAATTGGAAACGAAATCATTTTTTAATATTTTTACTCTTATTATATTTAATAAATATTATTTTTGTAATCGGACAACATGGACATACAAGAAATTTTAGTACTGAACGTTGAAGGATTAAAACGTAGACTGACTGAGTTAGGCTTACCTAGTACTGGACGAAAAGAAGAACTGCATAATCGTCTTAAAGAATATTATAACCTGAATAATGATGATGCCGGTTCAGTCTATGATGATGTTGCATCACGGCAAGCTGAGGGTTTTGCAAGTAATAGAGGAGGTTTATTCACATTACGGGATATAGAAGATTCGTTAACCACATTTTGTGGCACTGATAATCTTGAAATGCAAAATTGGGTGGAAGAATTTGAAGATAATGCTGAAGCTGTTGGATGGAACCAAATCCAAAAATTTATTTACGCCAAGCAATTATTGCAAGGTGCAGCTCGTATGTTTGTGCGTAGTCAAAGTGGACTTAAAAGTTGGGAAATGATTAAAGACGCATTAATAAAAGAATTCGGTGCTAAGCTACCCGCCATTGAAATACATAGAATTTTAAAGAGTCGCAAGAAGAAGTCCAACGAAAGTTATAGAGAATACCTCTACACATTAATGGAGATCGGTAAACCTATTCAACTTGACGAGGACAGTGTAATACAATATTTTGTAGATGGAATCCCAGATACAAAATTTGGGAAAAGTATTTTGTATCAAGCCCGAAATATAGAAGAACTAAAGGAGAATATTAAAACTTACGAGAAGATTCGTGGATCATCGCAGCAGGCATCAACCTATAAGATATCTGCAGAATCAACAAACATGATACAAGAAAAATCAAATTTAGGTGGAAGGAAAAAATGTTACAAATGTGGTGAAGGTGATCATTTTGCTAATGATTGTAAATTAACGATTTTAAAATGTTTTAAATGTGGTAAACAAGGACACAAATCGTTTGAATGCACAACTCAGATGCAACCTAAAGTTAAAAAGGAAATAAATAATTCGTGCATGGTGAAACAATTTCCCGATAATACCCAAGATATTAATTTTGTAGCATATCGCAATTTTAAAGAAATACAGATAAACGGAGTAAAATTTTCTGCAATTATTGATTCGGGGAGTGATATTTCAATAATTCACTACGATGTATTCAAAAGTATGAGAATTCTAGATTTTGTTGAGGAGGAAAAAGTTTCATAACAGCCGGTAACCATAAATTGCTTACGATTGGATATTTTCAGTATTTGATTAACGTAGATGACATTTATGTCAATATTAAATTTAATGATGTTTTGGAACAGGCTGATATAATAATGACATCAACTGGAGCAACTTTAGTTAAAAAGTCTGATCTAAATAAACGGAAAGAAGATGACCAAACAGTTTTCGCGAACACCAAGGCTGAATTTAATATAATTTGTTCTAGTGTTTTACCTAAAAACCATGATAACTATGATTTATCCAATTTGCCAAAGGAAAAAGTTTGTAAAGTTAAAAATATACGAAAACGATATAGACAACATGTAAACGAGAATTGGAGAGGGGCCAGTACAACTGAATACTTACCAAGCATTATGTTAGTACCAAAGAAGGCGGACAAACGAAAAACGTCTAATAAAAGGCGATTTGAAGCACCTATGCACAAACAAAATAAGGAAGTGACAAGTAAACGAACCTAGTCCGGAGCTGTGTTACAGCTAAAGCCAAAATATTTCGAACCATACAAAGTAACAGGTAAAATGAACCATGGGCGATATAAAATAGAAAAGGTTGGCGAAGTCGAAGGTCCGCAAAAGACGTTAACCGTCGCAGATCATATGAAACGCTGGAATTTAGTATTCCAGTCGAATACCAGGTCAGGAGGGCCGAATGTGGGATCTGCTTCAAACAAACGTACCACTAGAAGTGGCAACACTTACTAACAGCGAGTGACGAATAATCGACGACGACTTTAAGAAAGACAGACTGACAGTAGACAGTTTAAATAAAAGGGAATCTCAGTAAAGACGTTGAAGAAGAAAGACGTGTATTTTTAATATTTTTTAAGTTTTATTTAAATAAATCACTTATGTACATAATTCATTAAAATTATGAGCGTTTTATTTTAATATCCTACATGTATGTACTCGTATGAGTAATTTGCCTTAAGGGCAGGGCTGCCAGAAGATTTTGATGTAAAATCTGTACTTTTTGGGAAAAAAATCGCAGACTTAAAAAACTTCATTTTGAGTCATTACAAACTGAAAAAATTAACTTTTTTTAATAAACTGGGTAATAGAGGTAAGAAATATTCTTTAAAATTGAAAAATATGTAGTTTTTAGAGTTCCGTACACAAAGTGTAAAGACGTAACCCTATTGTTTTCGCTAAAATCTCTGTCCGTCTGTCCATCTGTCAGCGCCTTTTATCTCTGGAACCGTAATAGGTAGACTCTCGAAATTTTCACAGATGATGTATAGCTGTTGCCGCTATAGCAACAAATACTAAAACTTATAGGGTGTTCCGATAGAGAGGTTTTATTCACGTATATGTGCCTATTTCGTGAACTGTAGGAGGCATAGACTCAAGATTTAAAAACACTAATTAAAACTTAGTTCGCTATATACACAAGTATAAAAAAATAAACCTAAAAATTAAAAGGTGTTCCGATAGTGGTGTGATTTGCATGTATAAGGCCTAAGTTTTGAACCATAATAGGTAGAAGCTGTATAGCAGTGGCCGCTATAGTAACAAATACTAAAACTTAAAGGGTGTTCCTATAGAGAGGTGTTATTCACGAATATGTGTTTATTCCTTGAAATGTAGGATGCATGGACTCAAGATTTAAAACAGTAATTAAAACTTAGTTCGCTATATAAACAAGTTTAAAAAAATAAACCTAAAAATTAAAGGGTGTTCCCATAGTGGCGTGATTTGCATGTATAAGGCCTAAGTTTTGAACCATAATAGGTAGACTCTTGAAATTTTCGCAGAAGTGGTATAACTGTGGCCGCTATAGCAATAAATATTAAAACTTATAGGGTGTTCCGATAGGGAGGTGTTATTCACGAATGTGTGTTTATTTCTTGAACTGTAGGACGCATACACTAAAATTTTTAAAAACAGTAATTAAAACTTAGTTCCCTTTATAAACAAGTCTAAAAAAATAAACCTAAAAATTAAAGGGTGTTCCGATAGTGGCGTGATATGCATGTATAAGGCCTAAGCTTTGAACCATAATAGGTAGCAATAAATACTAAAACTTATCGGGTGTTCCGAAAGTGAGGTCTTTATTTCTAGAGCTATAGGAGGCAACCACTTAAAATTTGCAGAGAGTAATTAACTCTATGTTTGCTTTCTATTAAATTAAACCTTAAAATTAAAGGGTGTTCCGAGACTGACGTGCTTTGCGTGTATATGGCCTAAGTTTTGAACAATAATTAGTAGACTCTTGAAGTTTTTACAGGAGGTTTATTACTATGGAAACTATAACAAATAATAAAAATTAAAGGGTGATCTATCAGTGACAGGTTTTTGACGTATATTACCTTATTTTTTGAACCGCAATAGGTAGGCCGGATATTTTTATAGAAAGGGTATTACCATGGCCGTTATAACAACAATTCCTAACATTTAAAAGGTGTTCCAATAGCGATGCAATTTTCGCGAATATGACTTTGATTTTAAAAAGAAAACGGTGCCCCATAGACATGAAAAAATTAACAATTTAATTTTTTGAAGGCGTACTAGACATAGTACGGAACCCTACGTGTGTGAGACTAACTCGCACTTGACTGATTTATTTAATATAACTTCGGCTAACACCATGGTCGCACTCTAAAGTTTTTATGGTGTACTCACTAAGCCACACTAAAAAACATATGTAAATATTAAAAAAATTAAAAGACACTATCTCAAAATTTTTAATAATTTTTTTTTTAAGAAAAAATTGATTGATATCAATTATAATATATAATATAACATATAATTAAAGCCTATTAAATCCCCTTTAAAATGAGCTATTACTCAACTTCTAAGGGCATATAGAACTGAAAGAATTGTGGGTGAGTGGGTGGGTGGATGTATATGCCACTATTTTGGTGGAGTTTGTACAGGTCATACCGTTTGACATATCAAAATGAAATTTAGTATGAAATTTAGTATGAAGAGCTGTAAGTTTTTGGGCACAATCGGAAAGAGCCAAAGGGTAGTTTATTTACTCCCAAATTTGGTCAACGCTCTAAAGACATATTAAAATGAAATTCAGTATGTGCCTTTGGTATAAGGAGATGAAGAGCTGTGTTAATTTTGGGCATAGACGAGAAGGGGCAAGGGGTAGTTTACTTAACACCCCAAACCAAAAAAATTAATTTTTCGATTCGAATATACTTTGAACTAATATTCTTTATGTCACATAGGCCACTTCAGATTTTTAAATTATATTTGGATTCAGGGTGTCAACGAATATAAATAAAAAAGTTTCAATAAAATCTGAAGTACTCATTTTAAGTGCCCTTTTGATTTAACTTGGAATTACCCAAGTGTCAAAACAACAGGATTTATTAAATTCATTTGGTAAATTCTACATTTTCTTTACCAAAAATCGGCATTTGGGGACTTTTAAGTGTAAAAATCGGCAAAATAACGAATCGGCACTTTTGGCAGCCCTGCCAAAGTTTTTTTTAATGATAGCTAACCAAATTATTCTTAAAATTATTTACAGACAGCGGTTTTAAAGACTAGCGTTTGAACATTACTCGCATAAAAATTAAATCCTGTATTAGGTAGTAAACAAGATGTATTGACAATTTTTTTTTTTTTGTAACAAATTTTTGTCTTTTAACAAGAACTGCTCTTGTTTATTGTCATAAAACAGTTTAATTCTTTTAATTCTATTTTTCGGCTAAAATTTATTTTTAACAAGCACTTTGTTTTCAGTATTTCCCAACATTGTGTAAGGCGACCTATTTTGGTACAAGGAAGACTGCTAGTCAATATTGATTGAAGAAAAAATCTATCAGTGTCAAAATAACATATGATTTTAAAAGATACGTGTATTTGAACTACCTGATACATACCTAAGTATGTATGTTATTGTTTTAAAAATAAACCATTAACAAAACTGTAAACGAATTGTAGGGATACATAGAAATATTTTTGTTTGAAATTCAATTGAAAATATTTTTACTTTATTTTAACCCAAAATCTTCTGAAAACTATTAAAAATGTTTTACATATTTGAAAAAAATAAATAATTGCACAAAAACAAACACTACTTACCGCTGTATTCTTGAAATCTATACTTAAAATATATACATATATTAAAATAGTAACTCATTTCCTGTCTGCCTTTCTGTCTGTGTTCGCATCACGTAAAGACTACTGGATAGAGTTTAACAAAATTTTGTGAGGAGGTGCCTTGGTATCCTGATTCCAATATAGGGTACTTTTTTATCCGTAAAAATATCTTATTTCTAAGAGGAAGTGGAGAAAAAGCAGTGACAGTCCGCAGTTATTGTAGTAAGGGTGAGACCCTAATTTTGCTGAAGCACTAAAAAAGTAAGGGTCTTTGATGTGATTTTACTTTTGTGGAATTACATTGTTATTAAAATATTTTTAATTTTTTTTTTAGAGAGCTTTACAATAATTTTTAGAATTTTATAGAAATTTTAGAATTCTATTCTGGGATGGGCACCTTTATATAAAATAAATACATAAGAGTCTTAAAATTTGGCGTGGATTTCTTTCAAAGCAAAATCTAACAAAAAATTGTCAGGACGCACACAACTTGTGTGGGCCAAACAAACAAAACAATACTGTTTTGTTTGTTTGGCCTTATTTTTTCAAAAGAACTTTATTACAACTTCATGACGAGCCCCGTTTTATTTCATTCTAAACTAAAGCAGCACTAATAGATGAGAAAAATGAGAAAGAAGAATTTTTTAAGTCAACATGCATTCACTACGAATGAGGAATTTTTCCGAACACAATTTTTAATATTTTTGTCAGATGCTTATCATTTAATTATAACTTTCAAAAATTTACAACTTAAATAATTCTTAAACATTAAATGCTCTAATATTTAATGTTTAACTTGAAAAAGAAATACGACTGCAAAATAAAATAAAAAAGGAACTCTTGCAACAAATGGCCTTATTTTATATAAGAACTAAAATAAAAGAAATAAACCAAAGGGACAAAAAGGACAAAAAAGACAAATACAAGTACACACAACTGCTGGAAAGTATTTAAATAAAGGGCAAGCATTCGGTTTAAATTAAAATATCACAAGAAAATATACTAAAATAATTACACATTGAGTAAGAAAGCGAGCATATGATTGTTATGAACTTTCACATATTTTCAAAAGTGAATCGAAGGAAGAAAAAAAAATAAAATAAAAAATATTCTGCAGCAAAATGTTGCAAAATGTCGAAGTGTTTTTATGCCATTAAGAAATTTTACACTCATACTACTGTACTGTAGGATACTGTAGCAAAATTTGTATTTTATAAAGTTTCTCTTATATGATCATAAACCCAATTTATTATAAAGAATTCAGTAAAATTGGGTGATGGACTGAATTCGTTAGGAAGAATTTTTCCAAAAAAATTGGTTAGTTTTATAATTTCTTGAAAAAATTAGGAGTTGAAAAGTCAAACACAAAATACTTTAGAATCAGGTATCTGAAACTTAATACTAAAATGAACACGTTATTGGGATATGAAAGGTCTACACCAATTCTCGAAAAATTGCGATTAATATTTCGGACACTATCAACTCCATGCTGGAAGCATACCTGAATGCTACCGGGTAGCTGCTTTATGCAGTCGCGGACTGTTTTGAGAGAAGGGTCTCGGAGGGATATCGGGTTGCAACGATCTCCACTTAAATTCTTAGTTCCAATGATAATCTAAATAACATGGCAAGTCATAGGCGCCATTCAAAACCAATGTGTACTGCCGGGTGTCGCTGATTTGGTACGTCAGCCAGCGGGCATCTATTCTTGCATCAAGCGGATCGCTATAAAAATGTGTTCGAATGTTCTCCGTGACTGTCTGGTAGGCTTAGCTAGCACTAGACTAGGATGCCTTAGGCCAATCAGATTTTTAATATAAACAAGTAAGAGTGCTATATTCGGCCATACCGAATCTTATGTGCCCTTCACCATAGTAATGCTAGATATTGTGTTTCTTATGTTTCTTTGAAAATTTTAAGTATTTTTGTTTTTTTAATTTTTTGGAGATTTTTTTTGTAAAAATTTATTTTAAATTTTTTTTTAACATTTTTTAATTATTTGTCATTTTTTTTAATTTTTTGAAAATTTTATTGTAAAAATTTATTTGAAATTTTTTTGTAATTATTTTTGAGAAATTTCTTTGGTTACCAGTGCGTCTATTGGCTACATCTATATGTATTGCCTTCTATAAAGGCCTTTAATCAAATCAAAGAAAAAAACCCTCACCAACCAAAGAATAAACACAATATCGGCCCTCGAAGGATGTTATTGATCCCTCGAGATCCTTGTTATCTACCTGTCGCGACTTAATATTTATTTAACAAAAAAAGCAAAAGAGAATTATTAAAACCGGAAGAAATAAAAAGGAAAACGTAAGCAAAATATAGGTGGGAGGGTTTTCTTGCCCGCAGCCTTAAAAGGATTGATCTGATGTTGCTAAATTGCAATCCTAAAATTATCAAAGCTATGCCTGACAGATTGGTGGGCTTAAATTGTCTGTACCTTATCTGGTGCATTGGCAAACGATATTACTACCCCAACACGGACAGACGGATAGACGACCAGACGGACAGACGAACTTTGCTTAATCAATTTTTCTATGTATAAGGATCCAGAATATACATAAGTATATACTTTATGGGGTCGGAAATGAATATTGTAGAAATTACACACGGAATGACAAACTTATATACACCCTTTCTACCTGTGGTGAAGGGTATAAAAATATTATTTGAATGAGATGTATTTTGTTTGATAGCTTTGAGCAAATCAAAATGACTTTTTAAGAATTATTTTAAGAATTGTAGTTTTCTTTTGAAAAAAAGAGGTTAGATCTTTCTACTGCTATTGTTACTGCAAAAAAATAAAGCATGACAGTGCATTCCTTCAAATTAATTTACAAAATACACCTACTTTCACCAAACCTCTAAACAATCCTATACATTTTCATTGATCATCATTTTCATCAGAGATCGTGAAAATTACAGTGCAGGTTTCCAATAAAATGTATTGCATACATGCCTGAATCAAGACAGTAATTAGTGAACAAAGTTTACAGCTTATTGCTTCAAAATGCTCACGTATAGCAGAAAAATCCATATGAATCAAAATTAAGAATTTAAGTTCAATAATTTACCTGAATCTTTAATAGTTGGATCACAAAGTTAAGGAGGTCTACATCCTTCAGTAGAAATAGCGGAAAGAGAAATACAATAATCTGCTAAAATTCACCTACATAAACTATACTATAAACACCTGTGATCCAACAAAATTATGGGATTTTTCATACAGCAAATACTACATTAGAAAAAAATCTAAAAAGCATTCACTCAAGAATAATCTGTAATACACAGTTCAAAAATTTGAACTCTAAATTTCCCATGTAATATGCATTCACACATTTAATGACATACTTGCGTTTATATTACAATATTACAATGCAATAAAAAAAACCTTTTGTATTTTTCATTACATTTTTCTATTTTTCATTTTATAGACTTAATCGAATTTCACTTTTAAAGGTAAATTTTTTTTTTTTTTTTTGATTTTGTTTTAATTTAATTCTTCTTTGCTCTTTTTTTTCATTTTGACAACTGTTTCGATAAAGTTCCAATAAAAATTAGAGAAGACACTGATTTCTTCGTAATTCAGAAGGTAATTCAAACTGAATTACGTACAAATGAGATAATTGCTCTCAAAAATTTGTATGACGAATTAAGTAATTCAATTTGTAATTGGGGGTTGAATTACGAATAAGAGAGCGAATTACGAATAAAGGCTGCAGTGGAAACACGGTATTAGATGCGTCTTCTAAGTCAAATAAAATTAAGTCACTTCAAGTAAATATTTCTACATTTGCTTTTTATACTAAGACTGTTTTTACACCTTGCAACAAACGCCGAGTTTTTTTCCTATTCTTTTTTAAAGTTGCTTCGAAACCCTGTATTCTTTTACATTTGAATTTTTTCAAAATATTTATTTTTGAAAACTTTGTTTTTTATGCTTTTCTGTGTTATTAATAAATAAACAAAAAACTGTGTTGTCAACTAAACGTATTTTATTATGATCAAGCGATTAAACATTCTTAATATAATATTAACACACATTATAAATATTTAAAAATAAGTAATATATTGTTGTAAAATTAGTTTTAATTTGTTTTGGAGTTACGGACCGCTAAAGTTTCTATGTAAAGTTTTGTATATCTCAATTATTTAATGGAATGAGATAATATGAGTATCACTGGAATGGTAATTAAAAGTACTATCTAACTAAATTGACATTAATAAAAAATATTATAAAATATCAAGCAAGCAGAAAAAAAACGTTTTTTTTTAAGGATTTTCTTGTCTATGTTCTGACAAAAAGAATGCAAATTAAAAAAAAAATTGTTTGTTCACCTAAAATGTTTCCCAAAGTAAAAGTAACCCAATTGTTTTCGCTACAATGTCTGTCAGCGCCTTCTATCTCTGGAATCGTTATAGGTAGACTCTTGAAATTTTCACAGAAGGTGTATATCTGGGGCCGCTATAACAACAACTACTAAAACTTTTAGGCTGTTCCGAAAGAGACTCGTTTTTCACGTATATGTGTTTATTTCTTAATCAGTAAGAGGAATAAATTTAAAATTTATATAAATAATTAGTGAGGAGATTTGCATGTATACGGTCTAAATTTTTAACCATAATAGTTAGATTCTTTAAATTTTTACAGGAGGTGAATTTCTGTGTTAGGACAGGGACATATTTTCACTTATATTGCCTTTTTTACCGCAATAGATAGGCTCCTATTATTTTCATGTAAAGCTATAACAATAATTACTAAAATATAATGAGTATTTCGATAGTGATGCAGTTTTCGCGAATATGACTGTTTTTTTTTAAACGCGAGTATATACAGAGTGTGTAAATTTATGGAAAAATACAAAAAATAAAAATAAAGGGTTTTGCGAGAGTGGCAAATATTTTCGAATAGTTGTAGCCTAATTTTTGAACCGGAACGGGTAGACACTTTACACCTACGCAAACTATGTACAAATTTGTCCCCTAGAACAAATATCAAAACCAAAAATTAAAGGGTGTTTCGATAATGACTCGATTTTACATATATAAATTTATATTGACACTTAAAATTTACACATATTATATTTAACAATATCTACAGTAACAACAAGAAACGAAAATAAATTTAATAATAATGGGGTGGTCCCTTAATGTCTCAAAGTTGCGGAATCTGCTCTTTCTCTTCTTAACCTTGTAGGCAAACACTTGATATTTACACAGGATATTTAGTACTATGCTCTAGTAGAAAAAATAATTTAAAATTAAAGCATGCCTCATAAGACGTAAAAAATTATCGACTTGAATTTTTAAAGTTGAACTGAGCATAGTTCGAAACCATACTTGTGTGATTCTGACTCGCATTTGGCTGATTTATTTTTATTAATTTCATTTTATTTGGATAATACTTTTAATTACCTTTCCAATCGCACGCATATTACCTCATTCTACCCTAAAATAGTCGAGATTTACCATACTTTACATACAAATCTAATGGAGTCCGTAACCGCGAAACTAAGAGTACCGCCCAATTTGTTCTTGTGACATTTTTGTTTAAAATTAAATTTTTATATATATATTTTATATCTTAAATTATAATTTGGAAATAATTTGTTTATACAAAACAAAAATACAACTTGTCGTTTTTTTCTGTAGTCAAAAAGTAGACAACACTTTAAAAAAATAAAATGAAAATAATCAAAAACAAAAAATGCCTCGTCAGGCTTTGTCATGCAACTTTTTCAATCCCGCTTGCCTCCCAACCCCTCTTACTAACAAGAAAAAAGTTGCATGAAAAAGTTGCGGCGTTTATTGCAAGGTGTAAAAGTGGTCTAATAGAAAATAAAATTTTCCAGCTTTTTTCTCAAACTATCGCACTGTGCATGGCTTTCAAACTAAGGTCTTTCAATTGAGCCCATAAATTTGATAATAGTGTTTAAAAGAAAAGAAGCAAAACTAAAAGAAACTCGATGCTTTAAGAGAGAAAACTAAAAGGAAACGGAAATATAATCATAATGCGACATAACGTAAAGTAAATTTGGAAATTATACAAAAAAAAAAGAAAATTAAAACCAAAAAATGTATGGAAAATAAGCAATTACAAATTTTTCTTTATATTTTCAGTTTTAGTTTCTTATAAGGGAAATAGTATGAATGGAGTATGCTGACAATTTTATGTAATGAAGAACTAAATTATGATCTAGAAACAAGTCGCACAAGAAATAAGTTTTGTAACAAATGTTGCAAAAACAATGTTTGAAAGATTTTATTTTCTTTTTTTAGCAAAATCAAGTAAATAATAATGCCATCGGCCATATATATGAGTATAAATATTGCCTATAGTAATTGTAGACTTGTTTAACATGTTTGTGTAATTAAAATTAATTCTTTTCTTAGGTTTTGTTTTTTTTCCCATTTGATATGTATATATGTATGTATATATGCAGCGTATATTACCAAAAAATTAATTGAAATTCATAAGATGTTTGATGGAAATGTGTACAAAAAAAAAAGATGTTTGATGGAAAAGTGGCCAAAAATATATGAACTAGTTAACACGATATCTGAAAGGCATGTCGTGGGAAATTCAAAAACATGTAGTCTGATTTCTTTAAAGCTGAACATAATTAGAGGAACGGTGTTTTGGAAATTTGATTTAATTTTTTTAGTTCTTTCTTATCACCAAATTGATTAAGTTTTACAAAAAACTTGTGGGTTATTTTTAAGAGTTTTGGAGACATTAACTTACATTTTACTAATTTTTGATGTACCTTAGTCTAGGCATCTGGCGGTAGAGTAACCAAAATTATTAATATTTAAAAGAAGGAATCATTAAAAATCTTTATAATTTTTTTCCGAAATTCTTCAAAAATTGTGTTTTTTAACCGACTTCAAAAAAGAAGGAGGTTATCTATTCGTCTGAATGTTGCTTTTTTTTTTTTATGTATGTAACCGCAGAACTCAGCCATTTCTGAACCGATTTTAAAATTCTTTGCTTTATTTGAAAGGTTATGCTTCAAGGTTGGTCCCATTTTAAAAACAGTTCATTATATTAAAAATTAAAGGGTGTCCCCATACAACATACATGTTTTTTACGTGTATTAAGAACCGTAAAGGGCAGCAAATTAAAATTTTAAAAAATTGCGTGCCGCTATAGCTCCCAACAGCAGAAATTAATAAAAAAATAAATTTAAAATTTAAAGGGTGTCCCCATAGGTGACATAATATGACCTATTTGGGTCTATCTTTTGAACCGTTATAGACTAAACCTTGAAAATTTGACAGAATGTCGACTACTATGACCGTTATAATAAAATGTATAAATACTCAAAATTTTAAATTAAAGGGTGCTCCAATAGTTCATTTAATTTGATGTATATGGCCATACTTTTGAATAGTTGTACACAGACCGCTGAAATTTACAAAGAACCTGTAGTGCTAAGTCAGCTATAACAAAAAGTATAAAATTTTGAATTTGGAACTTAAAGGGTGTCCCAATAGTTAATGTAATTCTATGTATGTGGCCAAACTTTTGAACTGTTAGAGACAGACAGCTGAAATTTACAAGGAACCTGTATTGCAAAGTCCACTATAGCAAGTATACAATTTGAAGTTAGAAATTAAAGGGTGTCCCCATAAATTACGTAATTTGATCTATATGACCCTATCTTTTGAACCGTTAAACACAAACACTTGAAAATTAGGCAGAATGTCCACTACTTTCACTGGTATGATAACAAATATAAATATTTGGAATTATAATGTAAAGGGTGTCCCAATAGTTCATGTAATTTGATATATATGGTTAAACTTTTTAACCGTTATAGAGAGATAGTTGAAATTTACAAAGAATCTTTGTGACCAAGTCCTCTATAACAACAGGTCTTTAATTTAACATTGTAAATTAAAGGGTGTCCGAATAGGTGATGTTTGATTCTTTTATTTGGTTTAAATCTAATTCTTACAGATTACTTCTTACATTTTTAGTTTAGAATTAGTGCCCTTCTATCTGTTTTGAAGTCGGTTTTTTTTTGCAAGAATTATAGTTTAGTTCAGTTATGGTTTATGTATTTACTTTACTACCAAAATAACTGCGCACTTTCACTGCTTTTTCTCGACTTTCTCTTGGAAATGAAATATTTTTGCGGAAAAAAGTAGTTATATTGGAATCAGGATGCTAATATCCTTTCTCAAAAAAATTTTTTTTTTAAATCCATACAGTAGTTTTTATGTGATGTGAACATAAACGAAAAGCAGACAGACAGACAGACAGACGGAAATTATTTATTATTTTATTATATGTACCCAGCAAAATTTTTACTCACAACTTCAATCGGAACAACTTCTTAAATGCATTACTTAGTAGCTCTATTCGCCACTCGCTTCATTACCTAGAAGCTATTTAATAAGTACTTCCTTATAATGAATTATATAATTCATTATTTCATGTATAAAATAATACATTTAGTTTAAAAACGAAAATTAATGCTTTACGATATAGTAGGTAAAACTTTTAAATATAAAATTTTTAAAAATGCCAATATTTACAAGACAACGTTGTTTTCCTTACAAATAATGTGTTATTAACCCTTTGACACGGGAATTAATTCTGGCTATTAAAAAATTTTAAATATAGTTTTAATTGCTTAAAAGGGCTTCAAAAAACATGTGTAAAAAATTATGTTGACTAACTTTTATTCTAAAGTGGGTTTTGGAGATGTAAATTTTAAAGTAAAATCCGCTACAATGTGTAAACCTTTTCACTTTATATTATTTTTTTATATTTTATATATATTTCGTTATCTATATATATAGACGAAAAAAAAATCCTAAATTCTCTAAACTTAAATTATTTTTTCTAGAATTGAAATATATATATATATATATTATTATCCAGCTGAAGTTACTTTTATTATTAAGAGCACCTTATTGGTCTCCCTTTCCATGTGCTGTTTGAGCACCTTTTGAGCCTGCCTAAAAGTAGTGGCCTCCTTTCACCTTTTCAGGTTTATTGACTTTCCCAATCGTAGAACTTTAGCTCGCTGCGCTACATAGGTTCTGACCCACAGAAATTCACAGCAGATCCCCCTTTTGCAAGTTGGTTCGCCGCTTATGTGTCCCTTAACCCACATTAACGTTATTTCATTGAACGAGGCACATCTGTTAAGGGTGTATAAATTTATTCTGTATCTTTGATCAAATATTTTCATTTGGCACCATTAATTTATAATATATACTTTTAGCGTTAACAAAATTTTACTTGAACATTAACTTAATCGAAATTATTTTTCCCTTTTTGCAAAAATCTTCTATAAATTTTGAAATTATTAAAATTTTTGTCCAATTTTAAAAATAAAAAATATTTTTCTAAATAATAATAAATAAGTCTTTTTTGTCTTTTGTAAATAAGCGGAATTTAATAAATATAAGCAAAATTAATTTATATAAACTTGGGTCGAAGGCCATTCGTTGCTAGTACCCTCCCCTTCCTTATTTTAATTACACTAATTGTATTATGTAATTAAATAAACAAAATAAAATAAATAAATTATATATTTTATATATATTTTGCGATTTTTAAACAACTTTTGGTTTTTCAATGGACTTCGAAAGTACTTTTTCTAGAGTCCTTTCTAGAGTACGTCTTCAAGGCATACCCGGAGGGAAATTGTGCTATAACGAGTTCATTTTTTAATAACTGACCTCTTTTTGATTGGAGTTTTATTGTTTCATAATTCGGCACTCGTTGGCGCTTTAATTCCTGACCGTATGCTCTAGAATGTGATTATACACCTATGAAATTTCGATCGTTTTAAATCGTCCTTACTTTATTTATATTAAAAAGTGTTTTAATATTGAGTGTATATTAAAAAAAAAACCATAAGTCTCATAAAATAAAGGGCAATAGTGTATATAAAAATAAGGAGTGGCCTTATTAAAGTTCAAAGTATATTCAACTAGAAAAATTAATTTCCGGGTGTAAGTAATCTACCCATTTCTCTTTCCCAATTATACAAAAATAGTGGCATACACAAGGGCCATCATCGCGAAATAAGGTCAAATGGATTCAGGAGACCTCAAAACGTATAAGTCCGTTGAAATCCCTACATCGAATTTTTTACGATTACTATACTATGTATCGTAAAGTAAAAACAACCTGGCATATTAATTTTAAGGTATTGTTTACAGAAAAAAAGTATTCTTAAATGTTAACGGAAAATGTATAATTTTAATATTTATATGAAGCAATGTTTTTATAACAAAATTCCATAAAAAAAATATATTAAAAAACTGTATTAAATTGAAATGGTTATCGCAGCATAAATATTACTATAATTTTATTTTATTTACATAAAAACTGTCATGTCTAATATCCGGAACAATAATCAAAAAGAAAAATTTGTCTTGGCCAAAAGCATGCTGCTTTAATAAGTTATGAATGCGGAACTATTTACTGAGTCATTCTCTATATCTTTAATTGTGAAGTAAAATATTTAAAATAAAGAAAGCAGTATTCATCATCTCAGTTTATTAAATTATATTTAAAACCCATTAGCTACCAAAAAAAAGGAAGTGAAACGTATTATTTTTCGACCTCGTCTATTCTTCTTATTTAAAAAAAAAAAAAATAAGTTTAAAAAAAATAAAACAAAGTGGCGCATGAATGTTTGTTTGTTAAACTGGAAGTGGTTGTTAGTTCGTCATGACACTTATAAAAGTTTGAAAATATTTTTTCATAATTTTAACTTTATCATGCACTTTTGATTGTATTGAACTGAACAATAGCTTCATATTATGGTAAAAACTATTAGAAATATTCCAAACTGACGATACTTTTATACATTCACCATAACTAATACAAAACTGAAATAAGAAGAGAAGGGCCGAGAAAATAAGAAACAGCGAAATATTTATGTAACCACCAAAATGGCAAATTGTATTTCTTTTTCTTTTTAAACATCCGGATTTGTTCTTCAGATATTTCTATATTTTACTGCTTCGTCAGAATTAAAACTTTATTGCAACTAAAACCGATGGATGGAACAAGCGCGAAGAGAATAAAAACAAAAAATATGGTTTTGTTATAATAAGAAAAGACAAGACCAATGACAAGCTCAATAACAATGTGTTTCTTTCACAATTTTCTTCTTTGGTTTATGCCAGCAATTATTTTAGTTCTACCAAGAAAAAAAGGCAACAGGCCAATGTAAAAAAGGCTGCAGAGCACAGTAGTTGGTTATTTATAAATATTACGAAGAAAAGCATTTTTTCAAGTAAAATTTAAAATTATTATTAAAGTTTTTAACGAACATTCTTTAGTATTGATAATGATATATAGATATATAATTGCTAATGATTTTAAAACTTTATAAAGCATGAGAAATTTTATAATTTCAAATTAAAGAGAAATATGTATACTAATTTTACAGTCTTAAAAGTTCATTATTATAAGGACAGCATTCTTAGTATCTAGCTACAATTTAACTTATATTTTGATGAAAAGACATATGCTTATAAATTTCGACCTCCTAAGCACGAACGTTTAATTTAATTTTTAACCGACTTCAAAAAAAGAAGGAGGTTATCTATTCGTCTGAATGTTGCTTTTTTTTATGTTTGTGCCCGCAGAACTCAGTCATTTCTGAACCGATTTTAAAATTTTTTTCTTTATTAGAAAGGAAATGCATTGGTCCCGTTTTAAAAGAAGTTCAGAATTTTGAAAATTAAAGGGTGTCCCCATACAACATACGTGTTTTTTACGTGTATTATGAACCGTAAAGAGAACCCTTTTAAAATTTTAAAAAACTGCATATCACTATAGCTGCCAATAATAGAAATTAATAAAAAAATAAACTTAAAAATTAAAGGGTGTCCCCATATGTGACGTCAATTTAAATATATATATAATTAGAAATTAAATATTTATAATTTGAAGTTAAAGGGTGTCCCAATAGTTGATGTAATTTGATATATTGCAAAACTTTTGAACCGTAACAGAGAGACGGTTGAAATTTACAAAGAACCTGTATATCTAAGTCCTTTATAACATCAAGTATATAATTTAAATTTGGAAACTAAAGGGTGTCCCCATAATTGATAAAATTTTACTTATCTAGCCCTATCTTTTGAACCGTTATAGACAAACACTTGAAAATTAGACAGAATCTCCACTACTATGTCCCGTATAATAACATTTATAAATATTTAAAGTTATAAAGGGTGTCTCAATAGTTGATGTAAATTGATGCATATGGCCAAACTTTTGAACCGTTTTAGATAGACGTTTGAAATTTACAAAGAATTTGTCCTTTAAAATAAGTATTTAATTTAAAATTTTACATTAAAGGGTGTCCCCTAGGTGATATTGTTTAACCTATACGGCCATATCTTTGGAACCGTTACTTTTTTTGCTGTGTCAGTAATAATAAGTGTAAAAAAATAAAGGGTGTCCTCATATCTGAAGTAATTTGTCGGCTTTATCTGCTGAACCGTTATGGATAGACATTTGAGTGTACAGAACGTATATTACTATGTCCGTTAGAGCAACAAGTATAAAAGAATTTGATTTGAGTACTATTTCTTATAGATTACTTCCTTTTAAATTTTTAGTTAAGAATTGATGCACATATATTTGTTTTATAGTTGTTTTTTTTTTGCGAGAATTATTCAATACATTTTTACACTTTTCGGAAAATGCGAAAAACTATCGTTACCATATGCTAAGCGAGGCGACCCACGGTTAGCATATGGTAACGGTTAGCACATGGCAAAGGTACAAGTTTTTTACCAAAAAAAAATTATTTTTGGTATTAAAAAAAATCAATTGTCGTCGTAATTCTAGTTGAGGCGTTTTTGAAAAAGACAACTTTTTTTCTTTGTATGCCAAGCGGTATTGGGACAAATTTTGATCGAATCGGTCTACTTTACACATTGCATTCCGTGATCGCACAAGAACGAAGTACATTTATTTTGGTTCCATTTGCCTTAAAATAACGCTGTGCCATTGATTTCGGATTTTCACCAAGACTAGTAGATAATATACAGACAACATTGTGTTCTTTTCATTTCTTCCCATGCTTCTCATCGAAATTGAATCCGACTAACCACTTTTCAATAACTTGAAGTTTTATTTATGCACAAGTGAAGAGCTTGCTGCAACAGATTTTGGCGGATTGTCTCCATAGCCTTATATTTGCATTATTTGAGATAAGCCAACAAAGGATAACTAGTAAGCAAGTTATCAAAATAAAACGAAAATGGCAGTGAGTTTAATGTATCAGGTAAATCATCAATCATACTGACCAAAGGAGCAGCCTACGAGGACTTTTTCCCTGGTAAATTTCGAAGTTCTCTTAATACCCTGACGGAGTGCAAAGAGACCAAACAGCCGTAATGGTCGTAATGGTTTGCCTTTTATGAAATGCTAACATCAAGTTATACCAAAGTTATACCAAAATATCAAGCTTTCATCAAAAGAAAGATTTTGGTCGACATGAAAATGTTACGTCATTTTAATGGATGCAATTTCTAAATTTTTTCGTAAGGATAATTTTTGTAAGGATAATTTTGTTAATTTTTTTTAAATACCAACAAAATATAAATGTATATAGTACAAAAAATTCCAAAAAGCCAGTGAATATCACATAAAATGCAAATAAAAACGTGTACCGACGACCCACGATTACTACGCCATAAGTGAATTGTGAAAAAAAATGAAACAAAAAAACATTTTTTCTACAAAACCATTTCGCATTTTATAGTTTAATTCATTAGCTATCAAGTGATGTAATTATTATTAAATGGGTTGAATAGGTGTTCATAAATACGTGTGCTTACCGACGTGCCATGCCGGAAAATGGGATTTACGAACTTTTTTTTTACCTTAATTTGATATGCGAAAGCTTCGCTAATTTAAATAAGAATGATAGAAATTTTATTATCTCTTTTGAAGCTTCAATTATAGTCATTTTAGTTCAAAGTTAAAAAAATATCTCGTTCAATTTTTTACATAAATCGATCTTGATGATTC
>CATIVE010000432.1:0-12397 GCA_949628195.1 Phasia obesa
GAAGTTTTCGAATTATTTTTCAAGCCCACTTGAAGCAGAATAGTTATCAGGCAACCAAATTTGTTGACAGATATAACATCATGTAGGTAAAAATATATATATATATTTTTTTTTTTCAACTTAAGACTACGTTAATCCCCCTAATTACGTATGTCGTAGTCGAATTGTGACAACTGTCGTAGGCGAACCCGAATTTACAATTTATGGGCATTATGTAAAACTTACGACGTGAGTGTTTTTGTAGTAGATTAGACGCGCTCATTCATTTACAATAACACATCAGCTGATAGAAGAAACATCAAATTCAATAATATTTATTTGTTATTTGTGTTTTAATTAATAGAATTAATAATTATTAATATAAATGTTAAGTGTTAAGTGTTGCACATTTTGCATCTTCTGGTGAAGAAGAACATAAGAGGAGCCAGGAACTTATAAGTTTACGGAGACAACTAAGACACCGGTCGAACATATTCGATCTTTCAATTTCCATGTAAGTTTACTGTGGATAAATCACTTGGATTTGGCTTTCTGTCTTTGTGTTTTTCTGGCTCTGGATTGTTCTAAAATTGTATTGTCTCCCGAACCGTTACTATTTCCATCCTCATCATTGGCTTCTAAACTATCGTGTGTTTCCACTCTCATGGGTTTCTTTCTTGAGGCTATATTTTGCGTTTTGTATACCAAAGTTTACTCGTTTCGGATTAATTATGGAATCAAGCTTTAATAATCTTGACATATAGGGCTGTTAAAGCTTTTTGTGTAAAGGAACCACCTCCAGTTCCACAATTTTGTTGCTTATTGAATACAAGCTTCTTTTTAACCCTTATCTTCATGTCAGCCCTGACTTTCATTCATCCCTTGGAGTCGCGTGAGGGAGGACCAATGCTGTTCAACTTTTATTTAATTGTGTTCCATTGCTCCTTAATTGAAACTTTGTCTTGGTTATTGTGGTACCCTTTAGCAAGGTGTGGATTTTGTGTCATAAAATGAACAAGGCTTTCAAAATGCTTTGGTGTTGTTTTTTTTCAGTCTCAAATTAGTAAAAAGAGATGTTGTACTTATAATTTCGTTAAATATTTAATAAATATTATTGATGAAAATGCTCTTACGTTTTTACATCCATTTTCTGTTTAGTTTAATAAAAAAAATTTATAATTCGACGTTGTCACCAGGAAAATACACTACGACTGTTTTTCTCGAATTTTACAATAAAAAACGGCATACAAAATACCACAATTTGTAATAGAATTCGACAGAGTCGTATTTCAGTCTCACAAACAACATGGGTAAAAAACAACAAAGATTCGGCATGACTACAACATACGTAACAAAATCAGAACAGATAAGACACGAAAATTGGAGTGTTGCCAGATCACAGCTTTCGTTGGAAAGGGATAGCAAGAGTTATGGTTTTCTTATATTACTATCTCTTTCTGCAATTTGACATTTTATTGTTTACAAAATAATTTGTGAAACTGGGGGAAAATTTTAATAAAATTTGATTTGTGTGTAAAATTAATTGTTATAAATAGCTTTAAAATAATTTGTGGCAAAAATAAAATTTGAACAAATATCATATAAGGAAACAATCAACAGGATTCCAAGAGGAAAAAATGTAAGTATAACAAAGGTTTTCTATTCAAATCAATTTGTTTTTAATTAAATTATTTTGCTATATGTTTTTGTATTTCTGATATAAGTTGATATTGATATTGTTTTTCACTGTTTGGGTGCGAATGAGTAAATAGAGAACGTGAGTATCATATCTGTTTGCCTATGATACGCGAAAACAGATATAAATAGTTGTACCACAAGTACTTGTTGTACGCTGTGAATAAATAAGCGTTGATACGTACATATGTGTGTATTATACGGCAAAATAGTTTATCTAAAAATGCAATATTGTCTTAAGTTAAATATATGAAGATACATACATATGTATGCATATTATAAAGAAAATGCTTCATTGAAGTTAAATGCAGTGAATTCTTAAATTTATATCTGATCTTTCTGACGTTGGTTTTTACATAATTTAAACAAATTGCTTCTATTGGCAAAACTTCAGTTTTTTATTTGCAAAACGCTGACTTATTTTATTAAAATAATTTAGTAAAAATAATAATGTACCTAATAAGAATAGGTTATACGATAACTATTTTATCTTCAAAATGAAATAATTACTTCGACTAATCAATACAAATTACATCAAATTTTCGTTGTTACCTACGAAGTTAAAATAATATGTGTTACTTCTATCATTATAGTTTTTGGTCTAGAATACTTTTTTCGTTAAAACAAGAATAAAATAATGTTTCTATAACTAAATAAAAAAACAACATAAGTTTTTTCATGTCAGTTTATTTAAAGTTAAAATAATAATAAAGTTTATAAAGTAAATACAAGTATATACATAAGTAAACATTAATTGAAAATCAGTCCTTAGAACTTATATGTACAAATAAAATTTTGTTAAACGATTTTTCATTATAACCTAGCTTTGACCTTTTATCTGTTATTAGCGCCCTGGAAACGGAAAATATCCTTTCTGAAGGAGCACTTCATGCTGGTATAGCAAATATTCGACAGCTTAATTTACAAAGCAATGGATAATAATTTTTTCTATCGTGCCACCATTTCAAGATATTAAAATCATTCTGCAGGAGCACATTAGTATTTTTATACTTAATTATCTCATTTTCAATTATGGTCTGGATAGAGTTAGCATTTTCTATTGGCTGTACATAATTTTCAAATAATGAATACATTTTTGACGAATTTGTATCAATATTTGTAGTGGTAATATCTGTCTCATTAGAATAAGACATCAACAGCGATTTGCACTTTGTTATAACTTCTTGTTCTGCGATAAATTGTGTTAATTTATTAGCTGGGGGAAATAAAAATATTGCTAATTTATGATATACTGTGATGTGGCTGTCTACTAATGAAATTAAAGTGTCGTGTAACTTTTTTTTAATTCTAAGATAAAATTAGGTTCATCATTGGTGGTGCAATTACATATGGTTTTTAATTTTCTTATATGTGGATGAACTAAATGAATATTTGCATACGAGCTGCCTTCAATCTCTTTTTAAGCATCCATGAAAGGCTTTAAAATTTCTATTATTTTATCCAAACAATACTCTTTTATAGAGCTGTATTTCTCAGCTAAATTTTTCTCATCAAGTATTTTTTTAATATCGAAGAAGTTAGCTTTTATTGAGAATAACGTTAGATATACTGTATTTCATCTTGTGGGTGTAAAACTTTTTACAGACGTATTTAAGTCACAGTTAAAACCAGATTTCTTGATGAATTTGATGAATTTATATTTATGAGGTCACTTCACGGTATTAAAAAATCTGTTCGGTTACATAAAAAGCAGTAAGTTTACATCAAAAGCCATCAGTAATAAAAAAGGAGTTTTAAAAATTCCTAAGAATTGTGGTAATGGCACATAATGGGTTAAACCATGTCATTCATTCAGGTAAATTAACGCGGCTGCTGTATAAGTACCGTATAGGTATTATTTGCTATTATAAGAGGTAAAAAAAGTTAGTGTACTTTTCATTAAAAAAAAAACCACTCTTAAAGTCATAAAATCATAAACATTCTTGATAAATACAAAACAGGTATATAACCAAAAATAACTCACATTTGGTTTTACAATTTTTACCTAGAATAATGCATTTGGCATTTTTAAGTTATAAACGTATTAACATTGCACATAACAAAAGAAACAAAGCCAGCATTGCTTTTTATTTTCTTAGGCATATGTAATTGTACTATTTATGTTGTTGTTTTACTTCCATGTTATGACCGTTACCTAAATATTTTAGATTTAACTGATACAATTTAAAGTTTCTATTGGTAAGTTATAAAATACTTAAAAATGAGGCATAACTAAAACTATAATTAAATGTTATATACAATTATAACATTAGAATTTATAATCAGATATAATCATTTGAAGATCTAAGGTTTTACAAAATTTAAATAAATTGGTTCTAATTGCAAAACATCAGTTTTTATATTGTATAACGCGGGCTTCTTTAATTAAAATAATGTAGTAAATAATAACATTTCTAAGTCATTCAACTTAATTAATACAATAAAAAGTCAAGTTTACCTTAAACATAAAAAAATGAAAACTAATCAATAAAAATTACATCCAATTTTGGTTATTACCCACGAAGTTGAAGTACCGTATGTTCGTTTTACCTTCATCATATAAAACACATAATCTTCAAAAATATCTGTAACACCACAAATTGCTTTAAAATACTCATGGTACAACAGATATTTGAGAATAAGAAACAGATAAAACTGTTACTCTAATCAAAACAATAAAGAACTGTTTATGTTTGTATCAAGAGATTGAGTGCTCACAGGCAAAAGCATACCATATCAGTTACACTCATTCGCTCTTTGATATCAGTAGTATCTGTTATGTATATGATATATCTGTTTCAGATATACTACTGCACGTCTTTAGCTGGTACTTCTTACTCATTGCTTTAAACATTTTTTGTATTCTTTTTATTCACTTTATCGAAAGCTGCAAGTACAAATGATAATGTACTTTTTTAAACGTCACAAGTGGATAATCTGGTTAGTTATCTGTGATACTTAATTAGGCGGAAAATTTTTTTAATATAAAAATAGACTAGAAATAAAGCGAATTTTGATACTTGACGCTTTATTTAACGCTTTATTTTGGTAAAGCCATTTTAACACTATTATACTGAGTATTAAGACTTGTAAAATACTTAAATCCTATGAGAAAGTGTGATAGTGTGAAAGCAATATGTTATCAAAATGTGAAACAATACGGAAAGAAATTTTTAGATATTTTTCTAAAAGATAACATTTTTCATTTTATCAGGGTTGGTTTTTTTTAAAAGCAAAGGAACAAGCTGAGTAAGTCGGTGATGATATTTTTTCTTTGCACCTGCCTTAAATTCCCTTCAATCTTATCGCCTATGTATGTACTTTGTTTCTATCATGTCTAGAAATTGTTGGATGTACGTATTTTTTTGTTTGTTTTGTTTTTTATACTTTTTCTTAACAGAAAACTTGAACGGCCAAACAAACTTAGGATCCGGCACCTCTGCCGCCCACATGAAATTGCTCAGCCGCCGCTGTTCAATGTGTCGGCTTGTTTCTTTCTCATATTTTTCATTTTATTTGAAGTGTGATAGTGTGAAAACGAAATTTTATGATACGTTTGACTTTTGGACAATTACAATAATTCTCATTTGATTATTTCTTGCAAAATTCAATGAAAATTGTAATACTCAGTACTAAAGTGTTAGGTAAGAAGATAGAATGTTTGGTAAATTTTCTATATACAGAAAAAAATATTTTTACCAACTATTATTTGATTCAACTAATTATTTAATTAGGATTTTTTTTGTTTGGTTATAAACAAATATATATTTGAATGACCTTAATTGGTGAAAAGAATTTTTTCTGTGTTTGCCTTTTTAACAAAGAATTAATGTCAACGACTCAGTTAAGAAACAAAATACAAGCATGCAAAAATTTAAACAATACAATATAAATTTTTTTAAATGAGTTTATTTTTAAGTTCACACAGAAAAAAATTGTCTCACCAATTAAGGGTTTTTATCAGTTCATAATTAAAGTTCAATTAATTTTTTAATTGATTCTAATAAACATTTTTTTTAACAGAACAAAAAAATCCTAATTAAACAATTAATTGAATCATTTAATTATTAAGCAAATTTTTAATCTGAAAACAATTAAAACCTTCGATTGGTAAAAATATTTTTTTCTGTGCGTGCACAATGTTACTATGTGCAACAGTTTTACATACAAAATAAAAAAGCAGATAAATGTTTATGTTGAAGAGGTTTTAATTCTGCCAAAGTGATAATAACTGTTGGCCCACGTTTTAATATAACTTTTGAGTGAATAGAGATTTCGTTAGAAAATATTGGACAAATAGAGTGTTTTAAAAAAAGTGGTGTTATATTCCTTATTTAAATACAAACATTCCCTGAAGAGTTTTTTTTCGCTGTTTGAGCTTGTAGAAATTTGCAGGAAAAATTATTCTAATAATGCAAAATTTATCCAGAGCTGGAGGCGAACTGTTTTCTGGTATGACACATTCATATACAAGAGACATGTTACCTGAAAAATACTTTAAATATTTTTTACATACAGATCATTTTTAGGGTTCCATACACAAAGTGTACAAACGTAACCCTATTATTTTCGCTATAATATCTGTCCGTCTGTCAGCGCCTTTTATCTCTGGAACCGTAATAGGTAGACCCTTGAAATTTTCACAGCTGATGTAAGCTGTTGCCGCTATAGCAACAAATACTAAAACTTATAGGGTATTCCCATAGAGAGGTGTTATTCACGAATATGTGCCTATTTCGTGAACTGTAGGTGGGATACACTTGAAATTTACAAATAGTAATTAAAACTAAGTTCACTATATAAACAACTATAAAAAAATAAAAATAAAAATTAAAGGGTGTTCCGATAGTGGTGTTATTTGCATGTATAAGGCCTAAGTTTTGAACCATAATAGGTAGATGCTGGAAATATTCGTAAAAGGTGTATAGCTGTGGCCGCTATAGTAGCAAATACTTAATATTATAGGGTGTTCCTAAAGTGACAAAATTAAAGGGTGTTTCGACAGAGACATGATTTGTACGTAAATATCCTTATTTTTTGAACCATAATAGGTAGACTCTTTAAATGTTTACAGTAGATGTTGTACTTCGGCCGCTGTAACAATTACTAATATCTAAAGTGTTTTCAATCAGAGACATGTTTTTCACGTATATTACCTTATTTTTAACCGACTTCAAAAAGAAGGAGGTTATCTATTCGTCTGAATGTTGCTTTTTTTATGTATGTAACCGCAGAACTTAGTCATTTCTGAACCGATTTTAAAATTTTTTGCTTTATTTGAAAGGTTATGCTTCAAGGTTGGTCCCACAAAACAGTTCATTATATTAAAAATTATAGGGTGTCCCCATACAACATACATGTTTTTTACGTGTATTAAGAACCGTAAAGGGCACCAAATTAAAATTTTAAAAAATTGCGTGCCGCTATAGCTCCAACAGCAGAAATTAATAAAAAAAATAATTTAAAATTTAAAGGGTGTGCCCATAGGTGACATAATATGACCTATTTGGGTCTATCTTTTGAACCGTTATAGACTAAACCTTGAAAATTTGACAGAATGTCGACTACTATGACCGTTATAATAAAATGTATAAATACTCAAAATTTTAAATTAAAGGGTGCTCCAATAGTTCATTTAATTTGATGTATATGGCCATACTTTTGAATAGTTGTACACAGACCGCTGAAATTTACAAAGAACCTGTAGTGCTAAGTCAGCTATAACAAAAAGTATAAAATTTTGAATTTGGAACTAAAAGGGTGTCCCAATAGTTAATGTAATTCAATGTATGTGGCCAAACTTTTGAACTGTTAGAGACAGACAGCTGAAATTTACAAGGAACCTGTATTGCAAAATCCACTATAGCAAGTATACAATTTGAAGTTAGAAATTAAAGGGTGTCCCCATAAATTACGTAATTTGCTCTATATGACCCTATCTTTTGAACCGTTAAACACAAACACTTGAAAATTAGGCAGAATATCCACTACTTTCTCTGGTATGATAACAAATATAAATATTTGGAATTATAATGTAAAGGGTGTCCCAATAGTTCATGTAATTTGATATATATGGTTAAACTTTTTAACCGTTATAGACAGATAGTTGAAATTTACAAAGAATCTTTGTGACCAAGTCCTCTATAACAACAGGTCTTTAATTTAACATTGTAAATTAAAGGGTGTCCGAATAGGTGATGTTATTTGATCTGTGTGCCCCTATCTTTGAAACCGTTATAGACAGAGGCTTGAATGGTGTCCCCATACAAGACGGATGCTGGTGAAAATAACTTAACTTTTAAACAGTAATAGGGAGAGGCTTGACATTCCATAGTCTTTATTTTTTTCCCTCTAATTTTGGCGCATCTTTTATTTTTTTTAAATCTAATTCTTACAGATTACTTCTTATATTTTTAGTTTAGAATTGGTGCCCTTCTATCTGTTTTGAAGTCGGTTTTTTTTGCAAGAATTATTTGAAATGCAATAGGTAGGCGCATGTATATTTTTATAGATAGTGTATTACCATGGCCGCTATAACAAAAATTGCTAAAATTTAAAGGCTCTTCCAACAGTGATGCAATTACGACTTTAATTTTCAAATTATAGGGTGACTCATACGACATAAAAAAATTAACAACTTGAATTTTTAAAGTTGTGTAAAACATAGTAGGGAACCCTACGTGTGTGAGTCTAACTCGCACTTGACTAATTTATTTATTATAGTACACCGGTCGATCCATACATATAGTCGAAACCACCCTGATAATCAAAATTTCTTATTAATATATTTAAAAACAGCCACTTAGACTATAAATCAAATTAAATGATACCGAATACCGAATAAAGCAAAACAACTATAAAATACAAAAAATTAAATATCTTGTAATGAGCGGCTTTAATTTATAATTTTTTTCTCTTTTGTGTTTTACAATTTCTACAATTCCATTAAAATTTTTTTTGATAGTTGTTCTCATTTCTTTGTTAACACAAGTTCGGGCAAATACACATGTACTTGGGTATAAAATTTTATTTCAAAGTTGGCTATATGAAAGGCCATTGTCTAATGTTAATTAAAGCTATTGTGATAAAGTGTTTTAATTTTTTGGTCCAAAAGAAAACTCTTTTTTAAGTATTTAATCATAAGTTCGATAATAATTGAGAATGGTAGACTATAACACACAATTATAATGAACTTTTATACTTGTATTAGTTTTAATTCAGCACGCATCTTTGAAAAACGTATTTTTAAAAATCGAAAAAAATACAGGTGATCTAATTTTGTTATTTTTAAAAGTTTTCTCTATAGCAAAATGTGTCCAAAATAGTTAAAGTTTTTGCTCACGTCTTGGAAATTGTGTGTTAGCATTTTATTTTCCGGATTGCTTAATTTTTGTATTGTAAGTTAAGATACTATTAGTTGTGGGATGAATGTTTTTAGTTTAAATACCGTGAGTAAAAAGTGCAACATTTTTAAATTATTAAATTTATATATCTTCTTCCTCAATTAAGTATAAAGGGTGGTTAAATTTTTAAGGGCCGATTTTGATTTTGAATAAAACACAAATTATTTAGGAAATTTTTGTCATTTCTATTTATGTATTTTTGAAAATTTGAACTTATTATTAGTCGAACTATTTATGTATTATATACACTGAAATTTATAATAGTCAAGCTTAAGTTCGATTTTATTCTCTCTAAGAACCGTCCTGTTGAATCCACTTGTTTTATTAGCTATGTGGCAAGGGACTAGGTTTATTGGAAGCAGTAATATAAAATTGCAGTTGTTCCATAAGATCATATATTCCATTACTTAAGAAATATTCATAATATTCACAACACGGACAGTAATGACTATAAACTTGATACAAGTTTTATTACAATGAATATTTCTATATTTATTTCTTTGTCATCACAACCCTTAACCCTTCTTAAAATTGATATTAATTGAATCTAATATTATTTCTTACCATCTGTAACTTCCAAGAATATTGTTGCAAGAAATTATGATTAGCATTTTTTCTTTATAAAATAAAGTATAAAAATCATTATTTCCGACATCAACAAAAGCAATGAATAAAATACTTTTAAACCCTAGAATGGAACAACTGAAGAAAACTAAGCTGTGGTAGTAGTTACAGTAATAGTTAAAAAATAGAATTACTTAAGATAAGACATCTACTACACAGGTAAGCAAATAACAAGAAAACGTTATGGTATTTTGCCAAGAGCCTTAACTACTATAAAGTAAATGCAATCACTTGTATATTCAAGGAAAATAAGAAAGAAAGCTATTCTAGTTTTATACTAAATAAAAAAAGTTTATTACTTTCAGTTTACTTTATGGTAGAATCAATTATGTCTTTCAGCAAAGTTGTTTCTTCTATATTTCCAGATAAATTACCGTAACGTATTATTTATTTGAACAAAACTATAAATAAATAGTTTTTATAGAAAAAGTTATGTTTTCCAAAGTGTTAACATAATAGTGTTGTTTCTTCTGCTTACATCAATAATATAATTTAACAAAAGGCTTTAGTAAAGAATTTCGAGAGATGGAAGAAAGTGGAGAACTGAAGTTTTTATGATGTCTTATAATACTACTATGTCTTATTGAGAAGCAAGAAAAAAACCTTTGGCCTTTGTATTACAAATACTACTTTAAGAAACAAGGTCAGTATTATTTTTTCAAAAAATGAATTTCGAGTGGATTTTTTTTTTTTTGTTATAGATCAACTGGGCAATAATTAGGCTAGAAAGTTCAACCATTTTTAACACATCTTTAACATATAGACTTATGTAAACATTTAATAACACAGTGCAACACGGAAAAAAATAAACATATACGGATACCACTACGTGATAAAAGACCAAAAAAAAAAAGACCCTTGTCTCCCAGTTTTGCCCAAAGTCCTCCAGGTTTTTTTTATGGGCCCTCAAAGTTGTGGGGCCTCGATGTCGTTTTTGCAAAATAATGATCATTTCCTCAAGCTCATATCTTGCAAACCGTTTGGAATTTTGATATACTCTCTGAGGCAAAGTTGTAGCTCTTGTCATAAAGAACAAAAATTGTTAACATATAAAATCAAAAAAAACTTCATCTTCAAGGTCAAAATCGCAAAAAAAATTTAAAAAATTAAATTTTTTTACCTCTTTTCACCTGTTCAGGTCCATAGGTAGCAAACCGTTCAAAATTCAAGGAAACAATCAACTACAAAAATGAACCTGAGATCTCAATAAACAACTTTCTAGAACATATGAACTTCCTAGGAATGATTGAGTAAATGATCATTTTTTTGCAAAAATGACATCGAGGCCCCACATCTTTGAGGGCCCATAAAAAAAACCTGGAGGACTTTGGGCAAAACTGGGAGACAGGGGTCTTTTTTTTGGTCTTTTATGACGTAGTGGTGTCCGTATATGGTTATTTTGCAATGACTTATAAAAATAACACAGTGTGTAATACTGTACATTTCTGTACATAAAAGGTTTTTTAAAATTTTTTTTGGTGCAGTGAGTCATCGAAATGGAATACAAAACAACAATTTTTATAATTTTTATCTGTCTGTGTTAAATAAAATTTTGTGAGGAGCTACATTGGTATATTGGTTCAAATATAGGATACCTTTGCCAAAATTTCTTATTTTCTAGAGAAAATAGAGAAAAAGTTGTGAATGTACGTAATTTCGAGATACTGAAAGGTACTGAAAACTTGACAGCATCTTTTATTTTTTTAGCAGGATATTTTAAATACTATTTGCAGAATTTAAGAATATTATTTAGGGAAAGGCACCTCAATATGAAGTAAATCCATAAACCATAACTGAAGCACTAGAAATGTAAGTGTCTTTAAAATTTTGCGCGGTTAGTAAAAGTAAAAAATGACTGCTAGGCAGAATCTAATTAAATAAAATCAGAATAAAGTACGGCTTCTACTTAAATATCACTTGTTTTTTAGATGATTGTTATGTCAAAATACAATAATTCAACTCTGTAGTAATTTAAGAACATGCTGTGGTTAATATAAGAATGATCACATCAAAAATTTTCCGCGGTTTAGAGTACTGCTTGTTTGTCGATTAACTCCGTATAAAGATCTTTCCAATTACAATTAGTGTAGAAAAACTTCGAATTAAAACTTAAATCAAATACTCTGTCGTCCTATAAACAACCTATAAATACCACTAAAAATTTGAAATAAAGTTAGGACTAATTTTCATTTATCGAAGACTGCACGTCCATCTTTATTCTCAATCGTTCTGACCAAGCACCTTAAACAGTGTACGGGTGAACTAACAAAACTAACTGGAAAATAAATAATAAATTTAGGACCAAACATAACCCCATGTAGAATGCGTTTCATGAAAAAGTGCCTCGTCGAATAATTTAAGGGATGTTTTGGTAACATGATAAAATAACACTATTCAAAAACAAAAGAGTTGCCTTTATAACTGCAATTTAAAACGAAAGCAATACAAAATAAATCTTCCATAACTTTAACCCTAGTCCTTAAACCCAAATTTTATTACGTGGACGTATAAGCAAGAAAATTTTGTTCTTTAATATATTAATATATTTAATTGTATATTAAGAAATCTTTGAATTTTACAATAAAACAAAAGGAGGAGTGGATATTATGGACCATCTACTTAGAGAATATACTTGCTAAAGACAGACTAAGCGTTGGCCATTATCTCTCTTTTTTAACATGATTGATTTGATGGCA